>JAJOZX010000100.1:1287500-1355000 GCA_023014485.1 Bathynomus jamesi | reverse complement strand
TTAAGTTTCCGTGCTCTGACCCCATTAAAGTATGCCAAATGATGTAAAAACACTATGTACAAAGTTTTATTGAGATATTTTAATATCTAGAGGTCGCTCAACGGCTTCGAAGTATTGGATACGAGATTCTCAGAAAGTGTGAATATAAACAATTTCCAAATGTATTTAAACAATTTATTATGTTCCTACATTAGCAGGAAGTGCGCAAGACATTATCATAATATTAAGATGAAGTAAATTAACATCAGACAGTAACGTAATTATTTTGATTAATCATTATTTCCACTCTAGGTATGCTTTTGTCCCCATGTCCAATGCTTGCGATGGTCTTCAACAACCTGGAGAAGAAACTGGAGTTGTTCTTCATCTTTGGTTAGGAATCTAGAGAAACCCTGGATGAGAGCAACTCCACGTTCAGCGAAGTCATTTGTTACAGTTAGAGTTTTTACCCTCTCTTTCGCAGTGTGGTAATGGGTATCCTCTTCCCATTGCTCAGCAGTTTTCTCCAAGAATTCATCTGGGAGGTTGAGCTTCGTGAACAATGATTTTGTGTTTTTTGTTACAAAGTTTTTCAAGCTTTCTTCTTTCACAGTATCCAGGTCAACAACCACACGCTTTGGAGGGTTCTCTTGTCCATCAACACTAGTCATAGATATGACCATGCGATTTTTTATATCAGGGAGAACATCATGATCGAAAAAAGCAAGACCCACCAGCTCTTCAGACAAATACCATAAATGAGCTGCCATCTTCTTTGAAGTTACCATGGCAATGCGTGGATGGATGTTTGAATACTTTATTATTGACTGTAGGAGATGAAGGTCATTTTGGGGAGCACTAATGGCGCAAGGGCACGTGGTCCAAGCTTTCACATAGATGCATACAATAAAAATGCAAAAGTCGCAAGTCTTCTTTCCTCACGGCTTGTTAACTTAAATTGTGATCTGAACATCCAAATCTTTAATGAATAGATTGCCTTTGACATCCATTGTGCCTGATGCATCGCTCCGGGAGCATGAAAAACTACACCACGATTAGAGACAGCACCAAGAAAGAGACATGCCAGGTCAAGTAGCTCCTTATAGTCATCTCGCGGGATTTTTGTAGTCATTGCAGATGACCTTCCTTTATATCAGCGACAGCAGAAGTGGCAATTTCATCAGTGGTGGAGTCTTCATACCGCTTTGGATCAATGTCGTCCCACTTTTTTTGAAATCTCTTAAGAAGTTGGACATCTGCAGCTAATGTGGGGCCCATGCATTCTTTAAAAGCTGCTGCAGCCAAAAGTTCGATAATGTGATGTATGCAGGCCAGATGGAGTAGGTCACGTTTCAACATCTGCTGTAAAATAACGCAAGTCCCAGCCATTAGACCAGTATTGGAGCTAGTTGTATCGAAGGATATAGCTTGGACCTTTTCTTCAATATCCCACTTACGGAGAGCTTCAATGAGAGCTGCAGCTTGTGCTTTCCCAGTTCCAGATATGAGCTTTGGAACGCCAAGAAGCTGGTGTACTCCCTGACCTGTTGCTATGAGAGGAAGACGATCAATTGTTTTCTTTCCAGTAATTTCCGGTAATAATTTAACATCCCAGTGTAGAGTAAGAGGTACATTCGGCTTGAAGTTTTTCATAATGGTCATAGAGAGTGCCTCCGTTTGCTTCTTTCGTTCACGTCGGATGGTCTCTCGATTCACAGCAAGATCAGAGATACCATGGCTGAGACTTTTCGCAGCTTCCACAATAATCATAGTAGCAGCACGATCAGATACTTTACAGCGATCTAGAACTGCTGGAGACCAGGCGTGATGACTTCTTTTCTTTCCCGCTTGAAAGGGGGTTTCTGCTTACTTGTTCCAGGAACAGCTTCAGGTTCTGATTCCTCTTCCTCAAACGTCGATGAATTGCTGTTCTCTAGTGTAACAGAATCTAACAATGAATCCTTGCTTTGTTCTGCCGTTCGCTTTCGACTTTGTTCGCTCAACACACGTTTCTCCTTCTTTGCCTCCTTCTGATGTAGACAATATCAAAAGAAGACATTGTTCCACGACGGCCTTTTTCACGCTGAGCAATGAGAAACTGCTTATCTTCCTCCATTTTGATTATATCGAGGGCATTTGCATGAGCGACATCAAAGAGGTCGTAAAAACAATCCTTGAACATGCTCTCATTCTTAGCCTGTACCTTTGTCTTGCGGGATGCATTTTTCTTCAATGCTTTCCATCGTGAGAAGAGTTTTCCCAGTTTTCTGATTGTGTCCTGTTTGTGTTGAGTTGGAATTCGGGCACGATTCCAAAACTCCTCAATTTTTTCAATTGCCATTGACGAAGCCTCTTTTATCGTCTTCTTTTTTATATGTAAATGAAGGAAAAAGGACAGAGCCTGAAGATTTGATGGCAATTTACCACCTCTAATATCATTCTCATACTTGTCAATCAAGTAAACCTTAGATTTCTTTCGAGTCTCCATAATTAGATAAATGTATTTTGCTCTATAAATTTACACCTGAAAATAAAATTAAGTGTTATAGTTATTATGCAATAAAAAACAATAATACACACATATCTTACTATTAAGACTAAAATAACACACACACACACACACACACACTAAAATATTAATATTTTCTCATGAAACTTCAGCGTTTTCACATGCAATGTCACATTTCTAGAGGGTCAGACCGAAACTTCTTGATGGTTCAATTCTTACCATACAAATTGTTCGAGTGCTTTGGTTGCTCCTGCTGAGTTAGGCAAGGTTTCTTATTATCTCCTCTTCTGTTTAATGTGTGTACTGAAGGCTTAATGAGGTTAAAGATAAATGTTGTATAGATAACATGATGATAGATAACTTTTGGGTGAAATTCCGATATATATATATATATCATTAAAGGCCAAGGCATAATTAGCATTAATATGTTTCCTTTTGGCTTTTTCTAGTCTTCGAACACATGTTCTTTGTTCTTCAGAAGGCTGGAAAAGTAGATTGCCAATTGTCACTTTCAATTTATTTTCAAAAGTTATACACGTAAGCTTTCGCCCTCCTCAGGGTATCATCAGACTAAAATAGTCAAATTTAAATAAAAAATCCTAACAATTTAGAAATTTAAAATTTTTTAAAATCTTTAAAAGTTTTGAAGTTAAAATCTGAAAAAATTCAAAATCCAACTTGGTCTTTAATGAAACATTTTTGAATGAAAATATTCTGCCAATTATACTAATATATATATGAGGTTGAGGGTTCGATATCTTTTGGTACTAGTTAATAATAATCTAAATATAATATGAATGGTTAATCTCTTAAATAACCACTTCACTTCCTGCAGATGTTAATTTACATTTCATATTTCATCTTAAGTATTGTATGGAATCCATCTAGGAGAGGAACAGAGTTAAACACTGTAATAAATATATATATATATATATATATATATATATATATATATATATATATATATATATATATATATATATCGTAACGTAAAGAACGACGCTTGTATAGGAGAACATTCCGCGCAAGATGAGAAGAGAGAACGAACAAATGAAAAAATGAGGTAACCACCCGGGAATCGAACCCGGGATCTTCCGATTGCCGGTCAGATATGATAAACACTACACCATGGTCCTCACTCAATCAGAAGTCGTAATTCCTCTACATACGCGCATTAACCAATGCCCTGAGGGAGGCACCTCCCGCATGCCGTATCTATATATACATTTCAACTGCAAAGAACACGCAGTATAAATAACGAACGACGGTAACGAATGAGGTAACCACCCGGGAATCGAACCCGGGCTCATTTTTTCATTTGTTCGTACTCTCTTCTCATCTTGCGCGGAATGTTCTCCTATACAAGCGTCGTTATTTACGTTATTTATACTGCGTGTTCTTTGCAGTTGAAATGTATTTATAGATACAGCATGCGGGAGGTGCCCCCCTCGGGGCATTGGTTTCTGCGCGTATGTAGAGGAATTACGACTTCTGATTGAGTGAGGACCATGGTGTAGTGGTTATCATATCTGACCGGCAATCGGAAGATCCCGGGTTCGATTCCCGGGTGGTTACCTCATTTTTTCATTTGTTCGTTGTCTCTTCTCATCTTGCGCGGTATGTTCTCCTATACAAGCGTCGTTCTTTACGTTATTTATACTGCGTGTTCTTTGCAGTTGAAATGTATATATAGATACGGCATGCGAGAGGTGCCCCCCTCGGGGCATTGGTTTCTGCGCGTATGTAGAGGAATTACGACTTCTGATTGAGTGAGGACCATGGTGTAGTGGTTATCATATCTGACCGGCAATCGGAAGATCCCGGGTTCGATTCCCGGGTGGTTACCTCATTTTTTCATTTGTTCGTTCTCTCTTCTCATCTTGCGCGGAATGTTCTCCTATACAAGCGTCGTATAACGAGTATTATCAACAAGTGTTTGGGATGGCCATGGGCAACCCCTTATCGCCCCTCTCTCCAATATTTATTTGGAGTTTTTCGAAATTACTTACATTCCGAGAATCCTGGGGGTTGGCATCCCTTGGTTGCGGTACGTCGACGATATCGATATTTTCTGTATCTGGCCCATGAATCGTGACCTGGATAACTTCCTCCTTCAGTTAAATGATCAAGTCCCCTCCATTAAGTTTACTTTAGAAGTGGAACAAGACAATTCTATCCCATTTTTGGATGTGCGTGTACATAGGGAAAGCCCAGGTTTTAAGTTTAGTATCTATCGGAAAACAACAAACAATTTGTCCTACGTACACTTTTACTCGGGACATGACACCCCCACTAAGAAGGCCATTTTTTTCATCAATGTTTCTCCGCGCCCTTAGGATCGCCAGTCCGGAATATATCGATGCCGAATTGGAAAAAATCAACGGTATTGGAAGTGATCTGTGTTATCCATCTGCGTTTATGGAATCTTGTCTCAACAAGGCAAAACGAACTTTCTATCGTGTCAATAATAACACTCGTACTTTGTCAAAAAATATTTTAGTACTTCCATTTTTCCCGGGCTTTTTAGGCATTGCTAATGTACTTAAACTTTTGGATATTAATGTAGTATTTTCATATAACAATATTGTGAAAAATATCATAGTAAAAAATAGCCCTACCAATAATTCAGGCATTATCTATAAAATTGGGTGTAAACAATGTCATTCCTTTTACATAGGTCAGACGGGAAAGGATTTGCACACACGTATAAAACAGCATCAATATTCCGTTAGAACAGGACAGTTGTCCAGTGCCCTTTTTGTCCATTTGTCAGAGTTATCCCACTGTATTGATTGGAATAATGCTTCAGTTTTATTCCACTCTAGCAACATTGTTAATAGAAATATTCTTGAGTCTGCCATTATCCAACTTTCAAATAACTTCAACATAAGCAAAGGTCTTTTTCAACTCGATCCTGTTGTTTTGAATTCCTTCAAACAGATTTAGATAAGAAGGGTAGAACGCTAAATCTTTGGTAAACTTGTATGCTACTTTATTAACTTTTAATTTTCATTTTATTTTTATATACATCGAAACTTAACCAAAAAAGGCAGAGTGTTAAAACCCGGGCAGATTTCCAGTATAAATTTGTATTTTTATAATTCATTTGATCTTGTGCTAAAAATCGATATTTTCTCCTTACAAATCTGTATGCCTCTCTGATAATCCTTCAATTTTTAATTTTTATTTTACTTCTCCGTTTATTGCATATATATATATATATATAGATATGTGTATATATATATATATATATATATATATATATATATATATTATAATATATATATATATATATTATATATATATATATATTATTTATTTTTTTTTTTTTTTTTTCTTTCTGTAACCTATATATAGGCTGTAACCCTTTTATGTACTTCAGTGTTCCTGAGGATGTCATTAGACGAAAGCGCTTGAGCACCATTTTGTGTTTCCTTTCCTTCGTGGTTTTATTCATCATAAATATTTTTCACGTGTTACTTTCGTGAAATAATTTTCATATATATATATATATATATATATATATATATATATACACATATATATATATATATATACAGTATAACGCATTGAATGTTGACCTTCTTCATCTACGTGAGTTCCAGGGTGGCTGTTACTCAGGTGTTAAAATTATCATATATGCAGTATCTCTTTTGTCTTCTTCGATCTTTCCCTCACTCTACCATAAAATAAATAAAATATATATATATATATATATATATATATATATATATATTTTATTTATTTTTTTTCAATTTTATTCTTGAACTTAATTTGAATTCGGTTATTGCTCGTTTATTTTAAACTGAAGTGTGTTGATAGCTTTTCGACGAGGATTTTAATAAACTGAGGACTCCAAGAAAGATGAAGGCATTCATCAAATTTTTCACGTGATGTTTGTATCAAACTTCCCCTTCGACTATTGATTTTAAGCGACTTTGACGTTTGGAAGATGTTTGTGACAATTTTCAAGGTTTATTTGTCCTTGAATCTCTTTATCTGCTAAGAGGATAGCTGGTGAGAGTAGCGATATTTTGGGGCCTCTTTGCTAATGACCCGTGCCCACGTTGGGCCTCCATCATGAAAAAAATCTTTAGTATTTGCCACTTATCATTAGTTATTCAGATTATAGCAGATTTAATTTTCCCAGAAAAGTTTCTTGTTCCTTGCAAATTAGGAATGCCTGTCATACACTTTACATTACAGTTCACAACAAAGCCTAATTCAAACTCAGGCTTATACATGCCTACAATATGGTATCGTGTAGGGTACCTTTATTTCATAATTAAATACAAATTATAAATTTATTGTATTGAATAACTACAAAATTGCCTCGTTATTGGCGCCAAAGCCTATTGGGAATGGAAAAAATTGCCATACATAGAAAGCAATATTTAGGTATTGGGCCTACATAACAAAAAGAAACGTATTACTTCGTATCAAAATTTTCCATCGCTGACTCATGAAAATTACATCGAGAGAAGAAATAATGAAAATCCAAAAATTAGACGTCTAGAGACTTTCCTAAGTAAGCGAATTTAAGAAAAAAAAAATTTATATTACTTCAGCCAGAGCTGCCTAGTAATAAACATTGTTGTAAGCAAGGAAGACGTGTTTAATCGTTCTACAAGTTCTGAGTGAAAAACTAATAATATAAAACTAATAACACAAAAGGATGGGCGTATTCCTTCAGGTATTTAGGCATACTGAATTGCCTATATTAATTAAACTGAATAAACTCCTTACGTAACCCTATCGCAACCCTATCGCCTACATCGAAAGAGAGGTGCGATAGGCAGCCGCGCGCCCGACAACCAGAAGCGAGGTCCAACGAAATAACAAGGTATGGTATTTTCCTTTTTTACTATTTGGCAACGTTAAATATCGAAGGTAAATAAATTTAACATTAACCAAAAAAAAACACTACTTAACAAGGTTTTTTGAAGACCTCCACAAACATAAATTTTCAAGGAAAAGACGTAGGGTTTTTGGCGTCAACTCTGCCCCAATATCTGGCAGAAATTTTCACCAGATCAGGTTGACAGCAATCAACCATAACCCTATATATATTTTTTTATATGGTGGCTCGTACGGGGACCCGACCCCTCTAAAATTTACACTAACACAAACGGAGGCTAGGCTTAGCTCGTTAAGCCTAATCCTAAATCTACCTTACCGTATCTACCGTAACAATCGGCGAAGGCTAAGGCCGATGATAACCGTAAACAAAGCCCATTCATTTAATAGGCTTAACTCACTTCTGGTCCTATACAAAATAGGCCAGTTTCACCTGGCTTATTTAGTTGGCCCGCTTTACCCTAAGCCTATTTAGTAGGCCTTACGTTTTAAACTCAAAACAAAGCCTCATTTAAGAGGCTTGACTCATTTTAGGTCCTATACGTAATAGGGCCACTTCACCCTAAGCCTACTTAGTAGGCCCACATCGTCATAGGCATATTTGGTCGGGCCACTTTACCATAATTAATAGGTCTAACATAGTCATACACTAAAGGCCTACTTCAAACATTACAATTTAGAAATACTAGAAGCCTAGCTTTCAAAGTAGGCCCTATTCTTTAAACTCAAGACCTCTCCTAACTAAAACCACTGTAAATTTTAATTTAATATGTCGTGTAGGGTATATAAAACTTATGACAGCAATTTAACTCACTCATAAGACTCTTAAACATCATAAAATTAAACTAAGAACTTTAAAGTAACAACAACACAAAAAGACATGGAAAAAAGGGTAAAAAACCCAAACCAAGAAGACACTTTGGAGCTATGGCACCATCTCGAAACTACAAAAACCTAATGAGAAAAAATTAGCACGTAAAGGAGTCATCACGAAGCTGTACAATAATTACAAACAGGAAGAACCTACAAGATATGATCTTGAAACAACATTAAATTCTATTACTCAATACAAACAAGAAATTCTCAAACTGGATGAGGAAATAATTCCAGAAATTGATGACGCAATTGAACTAATAGATGATGGGTATTCTACTCTCCTATTTGACAATGAAAATTACATTCAAAAAGTCCATTCTTACATTTCTGAAAATTAAAACCAACTTGATGAGTACAAAACACAAGACACCAATGAAAGTTTCTTGGAAGCTCTCCGAAATGCTTCACTTAGTTCTCCCAACAAGGCTGAGGGCAATGAACTAAAATCAAAACTGCCCAAACTTGAAGTACCCACTTTTGAGGGTGACAGAGCCAAATTTCAGTCTTTTATTGAAAAATTTCATAGCCTTATAGATAATAAAAACTACATTACCGATGTTGATAAATTTAGTTATTTACAGAACTATCTGAAAGGCCCTGCCTAAAGATTAGTGGAATCACTGCCAGTCATAGGTACTTCTTATTCTGTGGCAATAGAATATCTTAACAGAAATTACATGAACAATGGTTGTGATTGGCTCCCCCGTTAAATCTGGGGCGTGTCAAAGACATCTTGCCCGTTCCAGATCCGTGGAGAGAGAAACGCGTTGCTTTTGTCTTGCTTTCCGTTGCCGATGAGTTGGTGGGGGAAGGGAGATTTGAACATATAATAAGCATCCAATTATATGAGGTGCTTAACGAGGTTCGAAAATGAATTTGTGAATCGATTTATGGTGTCTCATCTAAAATAGTTACGGAAAATTTATTATTTCCTCTGAAAAATAAATCGTCAGAACTGGAAGATATTTTTGAAACCAATTACCGATGAAGGAAAAAGGAAAAACCATCAGTGCGCAAAGGTCTACAGCCCTATATACTGGGGTTTTAGTGACATTCGAAGTTATATTCGTTATTCGAAACAATTCTCGTAGTTGTAAAAGTTTATGGCTTCCAGAGTTCGCGTACGATAAAATCACGAAAAATAATTTTAAAAAATAACAGAGATGTGTGGTGGATGCGGTTCATTAAACCCCAAAGTTTATTTCGAAATCATAAACTTCTGCGTCCAACTCCACAATTTTCAGAACGATGTTTAATATATATATATATATATATATATATATATATATATATATATATATATATATACATATATGTATATATATATATGTATATATATATATATATATATATATATATATATATGTGTGTGTGTGTGTGTGTATATATATATATATATATATATATATATTATATATATATATATATATATATATATATATGTCTTTCTATTAATCAGCTATTTAAATTGTTTAATTAGGAATTGTTGTTTATGTAGGGTTTTTCTTTATATCGCTTTTGTCTTCCTTCTTCTTTTCATTTCTATCCTTTATCATATTCCCTTTCTATTTATTCATTTGTGCTGTACATTTTCACCTTCATTTCAATGCTATGTGTACCATTTGTCCTGTTTTAATTTGCAGAAGTTACAGATGAAAACGACCGTAATATCCAATTGAAGTTAGCCGGAGAGAGAGCTAATTAATGCAGTTTGGCGTGATTATAAATTTTGTGTACATTTCTTGTACCAGTTTTCAGAATTTATTAGATGAACTTTTTTCCGGAAATGTACATATATGACTCTCCTTTGTTTCCGATGGCTTCGGCCCGAAATGCTCATTCTGGCGAAGGTCAAGCTTTACACTTCACCTTAGACCTACTTTTTAAAGGGGAAATATATATATATATATATATATATATATGTGTGTGTGTGTGTGTGTGTGTGTATATATATATACAGGAGAGAGGGGGAAATAAACAAGCAGATAAACAACATGACCGTGTATTGCAAATCAGTTTAACGGGATCCCCACTAGGATACCCTGGTTACCCATTTATCTACCATTCGTGGAAGGATGTTTACACTCCACCTTAGACCTACATCTTAACACGGTCCACTAGGATTACCAGGGTTCCAATTTATCGACCAACCGTGGAAGGACGCGCCGTCACCGGGTCTCGAACCCCACGCATATAATCGCGCATATAGTTGTGTGTGTGTGTGTGTGTGTAATATTTTATGGGCGTATAGGCGGGGGTGTACGGGCACTTGTCCAAACGTTGTATACACTGTGCCAAGTGGCTGATTAGCGGGTTATAAGACAGCAAGCGCTGGGATGAAGTCTTAATATGCGCTTGGCTCCTGCCAAGTGAACACTCCTCTCTTCCTCTCTCCTCCTTTCTCTCTTAGGTTAGGTATACCCCTTTTGGGGGCGATGCCGTCCCACCTTCTCACACAAAGAGGTCAGGTGGACTCCCCCAGCTTGCTGGGGAGTTCCCCTGCCCCCTTTTTTTTGGCACCCTGGGTTTGGCACTGGCGGGTTCTTGCAACAAGGAGGAGGTGGGGGTTGGCACTGGCACTCATTGCAACATTGATCAACATTTGCAATTGCATTGCACTCTCTCCTTTTGCGCCCATACTACTGACGACAGGAAAGTTCCTTTGTGTATATTAAGTACATTTAAATTTGGGTACATCCACCCATCTTTTACTGATAGATGAGCCAACGTACTGTATTGTTCGAGTGCTTTGGCTGCTCATGCTGAGTTAGGCAAGGTTTCTAACTGTCTCCTCTTCTGTTTAATGTGTGTACTGAAGGCTTAATGAGGTAAAAGATAAATGTTGTATAGATAACATGATCATAGATAGCTTTTTGGTGAAATTCCGAAATGTATATATATAATATATTATATATATATAGATATATATATATATATATATATATATATATGTAAAAAGTGAACAATGAACAATTCCTACACCATCATTATATGGATTCATTGTCTTTATGCAGAACTTATGTTCGTATAGTTTTATGTTCGAATGTCCATTTTTACATAAGAAACCAAAATCGCCTAAGCGAGTTTTGGATAGAATTTCGATTTGTACGTCTTTATTCATTCCTGTATTCCCTAATTCATCTTTTCTAAATAATGACTTATACACTATGACGTCATAAAATAACTTTATTCTCTTTACGTTTCCCACTCTTTGTCTCTAATTCGTTCTTGTAAATCTTCCTAATAATGATTTGTACTATACATAAAAATTCAATAACTATGACGTCACATTTTCCCTTCATCATATATCTAGTATTCAATGTATGAAAATTCTTTAACATCATACTAAGGACGAAACACTCTATAGAAGTCATTATTTATATGTTGTGTAGTATAAGCATTATTATTCAACCATATTCATCCATACGTCACGTTTTCCCGTCATTGATTTCCCTTGATCATTGCCCTATATAAATTGTATTAAATATTCATTTTTTACTCGTGTCAATTTGTGACGCGAGAAACTTTGGCCGTTCGTTCGAGAACGCGAAAAAACGTTCTCGTATTATTTTTTTCATTTTTATTTTTAATTATATGACCTCCCGAGATGAACTCGAATAAATGCTTAGTAAGTTATTATCAAAAATTCCGCTCACGACGACAGATTCGAGCGCCTCAAAGATAAAAATACCTCCGTTCGCTCTGATTTCAAATTTATAACATTTATAACATATTATGTTATATCATGTGTGTCATGTCTTATGTACTTGTGTTGTACTAATAACCATCTAGTATAACCATCTAGTATAACCATCTAGTATAACCATATATAAATATATAAAAACACTGTAATTAATAATAACTTGTAATGTACTTCAGTGAAACTGTAATTAAATGTAATGATTTAGTTTATAATGTAAGAATGTACTTTAATAGAAGTGTAATTAAACAACAAGTGAATATGAAATAATCCATAATTGTAATCGAAATTGTAATGAACCAAAATTAGTACGTACTCAGTCGTGCACTTAATTTGTACTTGTGTACTATTACGAAATGATATCGCCTTCATAAATGTAGACTCGGCGAAAAATACAAATTAGTTTTTATTTTATTTTTTAAATTTTTATTTGCAATCATTCAAAAACATCTGATGTGTTAAAAAAAGGGGGGAAACTTAACCTTCGACTGTCTCCCCCAAACATTTAGGTTATATTATACATGTACTTGTAAAATTACAGCACTTCATTTTAAGACTTCATTTAAGGCTCTTCTCATTGCACTTCTTCATTGCACTTCTGCATTAGACTTCAGATTAGCATTCATTAGGACTCCTTTGTTAGCAGCCTCGCTGCGGGGAGGGGGCAGAGGCCCCTTGCCTTGCCTTAATATTTTTAGATTCCGGCCTGAGCCATGGTCGAAAGAGGTCGAACCTCTACCCTGTAAATTCAGAGTACTAACTGTAATTTTTGAGAAGTAAACACAGTAAAAGAAGTTTTTTTATCTTTTTCCTTCGAGCCTTGTTCTCTTCAGGAACTCAGTCAGTAAGTCGACAAGTTATAAAAGAAAAGTCGATAATTTTTAGTATCAGAGAAAGTATCAGAGATTATAAAAAGAGAAGAATTAAACATTGGCGACCCTTTGCCCAAATTAAGAGACAACCCAAGCACCATAGAAGATATCGGCATAACAGTCTGGCGAGTCTGTAGCCAAGAGTTTAACAGAGTGGCGACCGAAAAGAATTAGAATGTTATAGAAGAAATATCCGTTGCAGCCTCCTAACTAGAACCCCCGTCGATCCGAACCGACTCAGGGCCATAAAAGGGGGGTTAACAATTTGGAGACCCATAGCCAGGATAAGAAGAAGAAGAAGATTACTTTAAGAAGAAGATTACTTTAAGAAGAAGATTATTTTAAGAAGAGGCCACTCTTTGGCCAAGATAGAAATTACCCTGCATCAGGATAAAACCATTTGACCGGCGTGTCACGACTTCTAGTTCGTAACATCCACCCTTGAACCGGTGTGTCACGACTCCGAGTTCTCCACGCCTAGTTTTCTTCCAAGAAGAAGTAGCCAGCAAGACGTCTTCAGGACACGTCTCTAGGATTTCCCCATAGAAAATTTTGTTAAGTACAGTTTGTTTTTTTAAGTAATTTATAAACATTTGAAAAGTCACTATTATTAACAGTTAATAATGAGTATCAAGTCAGAATTCACAAGAAACACAGTGAACATTCCATACACCAGTGATACATTTGCTTTTATTGAAACAGTAATTTCAAAGAGAGTTAATTTCAAGAGAGTTAATTTCAAGAGAGTTAATTTCAAAGAGAGTTAATTTCAAAGAGAGTTAATTTCAAAGAGTTAATTGTCACAGAGTTAATTGTCACAGAGTCAATTGTCGCAGTCAATTGTCACAGTTATTTGCACTATTATATTCAGTATAGAAAATTTTATTTTATGTACCTTCCCGTACATTCGAGTGAAATGTTGTTTACATTTTTTTTTTTTTTTTGTTTGCAAATTTTTTTCAATTACTGAATTGAATTGACTTGCAAATTAAGAAAGAGAGAGTTTATAGAGAGTTTATAGAGTTATAGAGTTACTTGAAGCAGTTTCAAGTTCCATTTTCAGTTTTCAGACAGTTTCAGTTGGTTGTAACCAAAAGGGACAACCAAACCCCAGAGATTTATAAAGATACTTGAAGTAATTTTGAAGTCATTTTTTTGAAGTCATTTTTTTGAAGTAATTTTTTGAAGTCATTTTTGAAGTCATTTTTTGAAGTCAGAAGGTTGCACCAAGAGGGTCAACCAAACCCCAGAGGTTAATAGTCTCCACTTGATAAACATCAAGTGCAGTCATTTTCCGTTTTCAGTTAATCTTCACTTGATAGCAGTTCAAGTGCAAGACAGTTTAAGTTTCAGAATACTTGATAAGAGGTCAAGTCAGAAGGTTGCGCCAAGACGGGCAACCGCCCCAGAGATTTATAGAAATACTTGATAAGAGGTCAAGTCAATAGGTTGCATCCAAGAGGGACAACCGCCCCAGAGATTACAGAAGTTAGTTTTGAAAAAAGTTAGTTTTGAAAAAAGTTAGTTTTGAAAAAAGTTAGTTTTGAAAAAAGTTAGTTTTGAAAAAAGTTAGTTTTGAAAAAAGTTAGTTTTGAAAAAAGTTAGTTTTGAAAAAAGTTAGTTTTGAAAAAAGTTAGTTTTGAAAAAATTAGTTTTGAAAAATGTTAGTTTTGAAAAAAGTTAGTTTTGAAAAAAGTTAGTTTTGAAAAAGTTAGTTTGGAAAAGTTAGTTTTGAAAAAGTTAGTTTTGAAAAAGTTAATTTTGAAAAAAGTTAATTTTGAAAAAAGTTAATTTTGAAAAAGTTAGTTTTGAAAAAAAGTTAGTTTTTAAGTCCCAAGTCATTTTTATTTCGAGTCCCAAGTCATTTTTATTTCAAGTCCCAAGTTAGTTTTCAATGCAGTCATTGAATTCAACTTTTCTTTGTAATTTAAGAGAATTTAATTTAAGAAAAATGTAATTTAAGAATTTAATTCAACCTTTTATTTTTTTGTAAAAGAGAATTTAATTCAACCTGAATTGACCGGGTTGCGTCTTTAGTTAACCTTTCTTTGTTTTGTTGTAAGAAGAAATTCACCGATTTGTCTTTCCCTTTTCATGCATTGTTACGTATATAAATATATACTTATGTAATTATTATTTATACAAAGGTTGTATCGTAATGTATATGAGGAACATACCGTCCCTCCGTTTTGTTTCAACTTGTTTTAATTTTTGTTCTAAGTAGTGTGACAAGCAATCTTTTTTAAAAAAAAAAAAAAAAAAAAAGAGCAAAGTGCTCACGAAAGACTTATTGTCAATTTCAAACTTATACCCCCCGCTTAGTCACTCAATTCCCCCGAATGTAGTACTCCAAACTTTGTTTTTTATTTTATTTTTATTTTAACACCCCAACCCCAGTTGAACCCAGTGTCGACCAAAACCGTTTTTACAAAAGTTTTTAACGAGTTTTATAATTATTTTGATTATATGATGACAGAAATAGCGTAACAATTAATCAATCATGTACCTAATTTATCCTGCTCTGTACGATCGGGAAATTTACCCGTATGACCGCACATACCCTAAATTTCAGTCATTTAATTTTTAATAAAACTTCAACACAATAAAACAGATGTATTTGTCTATATGCAAACAAGTTTTCAGATTAAAAAAAAAATCAAATAATTCAAATTCTATCAACATTCAACGAAAGAGTATAATTTTTCTACTTAACAGGCAAAAATTATTAAACCTTTTTAATATTTTTTTTATTATATAAAAATAATTTTTTAATATAAAATTAATTGAAATTATTAAAAGAAAAGATTGTTCGAAATGCTTCCTTCCATTTCAATAACTTTTTATTCTTGGCCGAAACTCATCTATGGCTCGATTTACTTTTATTTTTTAGAATATTATAAAATTGTATTTAGCTCGTTGAAATGCATAATTGATTCATTTTTAATTTTTTTTTTATTTTTATTTTGTTCAATTAATCGTGAGTAACTGTCCTTAAATTGTTATTGTACCATTTGTAAGGTACCAAACGAAAATTATAGTCAAATTGACATACTACTACAGTATATGGTTATGAATTTTAGTAGTCGAATTTAATCTGTGTCTCGAAATTATAAAATACACACTTTGTACCCAATAAACATAAATACACATTTGACCACAGGTCTATACATCATCCACTCCGTAATTCGATTTGTACCTACAACAGTTAATAAAAATGCATGTATGCACATCATATATACTATATATATACACAGCCCTTATGCTAAAATCATTGAATATCACAATAAAACTATTTCATTACTTAAGTGCAAACTATGCTATTTAGTCTTAATCATTTTTGCTTCCTAATATATCTTGCTCATGCATTTATTCAGTTACTGGAACAATCCTATCAGCTAATCTGTTCCTCGAAATTGTAAAATACACACTTGACCACAGGTCTATACATCATCCATTACATAATTCGATTTTTTATCTACAATAGTCAATAAAATTAGTTATCAATTTGTATTATATTGTATTATATTATTGTATTAATACCATTCAGGGGGGGAAATACTGTAAAAAGTGAACAATGAACAATTCCTACACCATCATTATATGAATTCATTGTCTTTATGCAGAACTTATGTTCGTATAGTTTTATGTTCGAATGTCCATTTTTACATAAGAAACCAAAATCGCCTAAGCGAGTTTTGGATAGAATTTCGATTTGTACGTCTTTATTCATTCCTGTATTTCCCTAATTCATCTTTTCTAAAAAATGACTTATATACTATGACGTCATAAAATAACTTTATTCTCTTTACGTTTCCCACTCTTTGTCTCTAATTCTTTCTTGTAAATCTTCCTAATAATGATTTGTACTATACGTAAAAATTCAATAACTATGACGTCACATTTTCCCTTCATCATATATCTAGTATTCAATGTATGAAAATTCTTTAACATCATACTAAGGACGAAACACTCTATAGAAGTCATTATTTATATGTTGTGTAGTATAAGCATTATTATTCAACCATATTCATCCATACGTCACGTTTTCCCTTCATTGATTTCCCTTGATCATTGTCCTATATAAATTTTATTAAATATTCATTTTTTACTCGTGTCAATTTGTGACGCGCGAAACTTTGGCCGTTCGTTCGAGAACGCGAAAAAACGTTCTCGTATTATTTTTTCATTTTTATTTTTAATTATATGACCTCCCGAGATGAACTCGAATAAATGCTTAGTAAGTTATTATCAAAAATTCCGCTCACGACGACAGATTCGGGCGCCTCACAAGATAAAAAATCCTCCGTTCGCTCTGATTTCAAATTTATAACACTTTATAACATATTATGTTATATCATGTGTGTCATGTCTTATGTACTTGTGTTGTACTAATAACCATCTAGTATAACCATCTAGTATAACCATCTAGTATAACCATATATAAATATATAAAAAACACTGTAATTAATAATAACTTGTAATGTACTTCAGTGAAACTGTAATTAAATGTAATGATTTAGTTTATAATAAGAATGTACTTTAATAGAAGTGTAATTAAACAACAAGTGAATATGAAATAATCCATAATTGTAATCGAAATTGTAATGAACCAAAATTAGTACGTACTCAGTCGTGCACTTAATTTGTACTTGTGTACTATTACGAAATGATATCGCCTTCATAAATGTAGACTCGGCGAAAAATACAAATTAGTTTTTATTTTATTTTTTAAATTTTTATTTGCAATCATTCAAAAACATCTGATGTGTTTAAAAAAAGGGGGGAAACTTAACCTTCGACTGTCTCCCCCAAACATTTAGGTTATATTATACATGTACTTGTAAAATTACAGCACTTCATTTTAAGACTTCATTTAAGGCTCTTCTTCATTGCACTTCTTCATTGCACTTCTGCATTAGACTTCAGATTAGCATTTCATTAGGACTCCTTTGTTAGCAGCCTCGCTGCGGGGAGGGGGCAGAGGCCCCTTGCCTTGCCTTAATATTTTTAGATTCCGGCCTGAGCCATGGTCGAAAGAGGTCGAACCTCTACCCCTGTAAATTCAGAGTACTAACTGTAATTTTTGAGAAGTAAACCACAGTAAAAGAAGTTTTTTTTATCTTTTTCCTTCGAGCCTTGTTCTCTTCAGGAACTCAGTCAGTAAGTCGACAAGTTATAAAAGAAAAGTCGATAATTTTTAGTATCAGAGAAAGTATCAGAGTATTATAAAAAGAGAAGAATTAAACATTGGCGACCCTTTGCCCAAATTAAGAGACAACCCAAGCACCATAGAAGATATCGGCATAACAGTCTGGCGAGTCTGTAGCCAAGAGTTTAACAGAGTGGCGACCGAAAAGAATTAGAATGTTATAGAAGAAATATCCGTTGCAGCCTCCTAACTAGAACCCCCGTCGATCCGAACCGACTCAGGGCCATAAAAGGGGGGTTAACAATTTGGAGACCCATAGCCAGGATAAGAAGAAGAAGAAGATTACTTTAAGAAGAAGATTACTTTAAGAAGAAGATTATTTTAAGAAGAGGCCACTCTTTGGCCAAGATAGAAATTACCCTGCATCAGGATAAAACCATTTGACCGGCGTGTCACGACTTCTAGTTCGTAACATCCACCCTTGAACCGGTGTGTCACGACTCCGAGTTCTCCACGCCTAGTTTTCATCCAAGAAGAAGTAGCCAGCAAGACGTCTTCAGGACACGTCTCAAGGATTTCCCCATAGAAAATTTTGTTAAGTACAGTTTGTTTTTTTAAGTAATTTATAAACATTTGAAAAGTCACTATTATTAACAGTTAATAATGAGTATCAAGTCAGAATTCACAAGAAACACAGTGAACATTCCATACACCAGTGATACATTTGCTTTTATTGAAACAGTAATTTCAAAGAGAGTTAATTTCAAGAGAGTTAATTTCAAAAGAGTTAATTTCAAAGAGAGTTAATTTCAAAGAGAGTTAATTTCAAAGAGAGTTAATTGTCACAGAGTTAATTGTCACAGAGTCAATTGTCGCAGTCAATTGTCACAGTTATTTGCACTATTATATTCAGTATAGAAAATTTTATTTTATGTACCTTCCCGTACATTCGAGTGAAATGTTGTTTACATTTTTTTTTTTTTGTTTGCAAATTTTTTTCAATTACTGAATTGAATTGACTTGCAAATTAAGAAAGAGAGAGTTTATAGAGAGTTTATAGAGTTATAGAGTTACTTGAAGCAGTTTCAAGTTCCATTTTCAGTTTTCAGACAGTTTCAGTTGGTTGTAACCAAAAGGGACAACCAAACCCCAGAGATTTATAAAGATACTTGAAGTAATTTTGAAGTCATTTTTTTGAAGTCATTTTTTTGAAGTAATTTTTTGAAGTCATTTTTGAAGTCATTTTTTGAAGTCAGAAGGTTGCACCAAGAGGGTCAACCAAACCCCAGAGGTTAATAGTCTCCACTTGATAAACATCAAGTGCAGTCATTTTCCGTTTTCAGTTAATCTTCACTTGATAGCAGTTCAAGTGCAAGACAGTTTAAGTTTCAGAATACTTGATAAGAGGTCAAGTCAGAAGGTTGCGCCAAGACGGGCAACCGCCCCAGAGATTTATAGAAATACTTGATAAGAGGTCAAGTCAATAGGTTGCATCCAAGAGGGACAACCGCCCCAGAGATTACAGAAGTTAGTTTTGAAAAAAGTTAGTTTTGAAAAAAGTTAGTTTTGAAAAAAGTTAGTTTTGAAAAAAGTTAGTTTTGAAAAAAGTTAGTTTTGAAAAAAGTTAGTTTTGAAAAAAGTTAGTTTTGAAAAAGTTAGTTTTGAAAAAGTTAGTTTTGAAAAAGTTAGTTTTGAAAAATGTTAGTTTTGAAAAAAGTTAGTTTTGAAAAAAGTTAGTTTTGAAAAAGTTAGTTTGGAAAGTTAGTTTTGAAAAAGTTAGTTTTGAAAAAGTTAATTTTGAAAAAAGTTAATTTTGAAAAAAGTTAATTTTGAAAAAGTTAGTTTTGAAAAAAAGTTAGTTTTTAAGTCCCAAGTCATTTTTATTTCGAGTCCCAAGTCATTTTTATTTCAAGTCCCAAGTTAGTTTTCAATGCAGTCAATTGAATTCAACTTTTTCTTTGTAATTTAAGAGAATTTAATTTAAGAAAAATGTAATTTAAGAATTTAATTCAACCTTTTATTTTTTTTGTAAAAGAGAATTTAATTCAACCTGAATTGACCGGGTTGCGTCTTTAGTTAACCTTTCTTTGTTTTGTTGTAAGAAGGAAATTCACCGATTTGTCTTTCCCTTTTCATGCATTGTTACGTATATAAATATATACTTATGTAATTTATTATTTATACAAAGGTTGTATCGTAATGTATATGAGGAACATACCGTCCCTCCGTTTTGTTTCAACTTGTTTTAATTTTTTTCTAAGTAGTGTGACAAGCAATCTTTTTTTAAAAAAAAAAAAAAAAAAAAGAGCAAAGTGCTCACGAAAGACTTATTGTCAATTTCAAACTTATACCCCCCGCTTAGTCACTCAATTCCCCCGAATGTAGTACTCCAAACTTTGTTTTTTATTTTATTTTTATTTTAACACCCCAACCCCAGTTGAACCCAGTGTCGACCAAAACCGTTTTTACAAAAGTTTTTAACGAGTTTTATAATTATTTTGATTATATGATGACAGAAATAGCGTAACAATTAATCAATCATGTACCTAATTTATCCTGCTCTGTACGATCGGGAAATTTACCCGTATGACCGCACATACCCTAAATTTCAGTCATTTAATTTTTAATAAAACTTCAACACAATAAAACAGATGTATTTGTCTATATGCAAACAAGTTTTCAGATTAAAAAAAAAAATCAAATAATTCAAATTCTATCAACATTCAACGAAAGAGTATAATTTTTCTACTTAACAGGCAAAAATTATTAAACCTTTTTAATATTTTTTTTATTATATAAAAATAATTTTTAATATAAAATTTAATTGAAATTATTAAAAGAAAAGATTGTTCGAAATGCTTCCCTTCCATTTCAATAACTTTTTATTCTTGGCCGAAACTCATCTATGGCTCGATTTACTTTTATTTTTTTAGAATATTATAAAATTGTATTTAGCTCGTTGAAATGCATAATTGATTCATATTTTTAATTTTTATTTTTATTTTTATTTTGTTCAATTAATCGTGAGTAACTGTCCTTAAATTGTTATTGTACCATTTGTAAGGTACCAAACGAAAATTATAGTCAAATTGACATACTACTACAGTATATGGTTATGAATTTTAGTAGTCGAATTTAATCTGTGTCTCGAAATTATAAAATACACACTTTGTACCCAATAAACATAAATACACATTTGACCACAGGTCTATACATCATCCACTCCGTAATTCGATTTGTACCTACAACAGTTAATAAAAATGCATGTATGCACATCATATATACTATATATATACACAGCCCTTACGCTAAAATCATTGAATATCACAATAAAACTATTTCATTACTTAAGTGCAAACTATGCTATTTAGTCTTAATCATTTTTGCTTCCTAATATATCTTGCTCATGCATTTATTCAGTTACTGGAACAATCCTATCAGCTAATCTGTCCCTCGAAATTGTAAAATACACACTTGACCACAGGTCTATACATCATCCATTACATAATTCGATTTTTTATCTACAATAGTCAATAAAATTAGTTATCAATTGTATTATATTGTATTATATTATTGTATTAATACCATTCAGGGGGGGAAATACTGTAAAAAGTGAACAATGAACAATTCCTACACCATCATTATATGAATTCATTGTCTTTATGCAGAACTTATGTTCGTATAGTTTTATGTTCGAATGTCCATTTTTACATAAGAAACCAAAATCGCCTAAGCGAGTTTTGGATAGAATTTCGATTTGTACGTCTTTATTCATTCCTGTATTTCCCTAATTCATCTTTTCTAAAAATGACTTATACACTATGACGTCATAAAATAACTTTATTCTCTTTACGTTTCCCACTCTTTGTCTCTAATTCTTTCTTGTAAATCTTCCTAATAATGATTTGTACTATACGTAAAAATTCAATAACTATGACGTCACATTTTCCCTTCATCATATATCTAGTATTCAATGTATGAAAATTCTTTAACATCATACTAAGGACGAAACACTCTATAGAAGTCATTATTTATATGTTGTGTAGTATAAGCATTATTATTCAACCATATTCATCCATACGTCACGTTTTCCCTTCATTGATTTCCCTTGATCATTGTCCTATATAAATTTTATTAAATATTCATTTTTTACTCGTGTCAATTTGTGACGCGCGAAACTTTGGCCGTTCGTTCGAGAACGCGAAAAAACGTTCTCGTATTATTTTTTTCATTTTTATTTTTAATTATATGACCTCCCGAGATGAACTCGAATAAATGCTTAGTAAGTTATTATCAAAAATTCCGCTCAAGACGACAGATTCGAGCCCTCAAAGATAAAAATACCTCCGTTTCGCTCTGATTTCAAATTTATAACATTTATAAATATTATGTTATATCATGTGTGTCATGTCTTATGTACTTGTGTTGTACTAATAACCATCTAGTATAACCATCTAGTATAACCATCTAGTATAACCATATATAAATATATAAAAACACTGTAATTAATAATAACTTGTAATGTACTTCAGTGAAACTGTAATTAAATGTAATGATTTAGTTTATAATGTAAGAATGTACTTTAATAGAAGTGTAATTAAACAACAAGTGAATATGAAATAATCCATAATTGTAATCGAAATTGTAATGAACCAAAATTAGTACGTACTCAGTCGTGCACTTAATTTGTACTTGTGTACTATTACGAAATGATATCGCCTTCATAAATGTAGACTCGGCGAAAATACAAATTAGTTTTTATTTTATTTTTAAATTTTATTTGCAATCATTCAAAAACATCTGATGTGTTTAAAAAAAGGGGGGAAACTTAACCTTCGACTGTCTCCCCCAAACATTTAGGTTATATTATACATGTACTTGTAAAATTACAGCACTTCATTTTAAGACTTCATTTAAGGCTCTTCTTCATTGCACTTCTTCATTGCACTTCTGCATTAGACTTCAGATTAGCATTTCATTAGGACTCCTTTGTTAGCAGCCTCGCTGCGGGGAGGGGGCAGAGGCCCCTTGCCTTGCCTTAATATTTTTAGATTCCGGCCTGAGCCATGGTCGAAAGAGGTCGAACCTCTACCCCTGTAAATTCAGAGTACTAACTGTAATTTTTGAGAAGTAAACCACAGTAAAAGAAGTTTTTTTTCTTTTTCCTTCGAGCCTTGTTCTCTTCAGGAACTCAGTCAGTAAGTCGACAAGTTATAAAAGAAAAGTCGATAATTTTTAGTATCAGAGAAAGTATCAGAGTATTATAAAAAGAGAAGAATTAAACATTGGCGACCTTTGCCCAAATTAAGAGACAACCCAAGCACCATAGAAGATATCGGCATAACAGTCTGGCGAGTCTGTAGCCAAGAGTTTAACAGAGTGGCGACCGAAAAGAATTAGAATGTTATAGAAGAAATATCCGTTGCAGCCTCCTAACTAGAACCCCCGTCGATCCGAACCGACTCAGGGCCATAAAAGGGGGGTTAACATATATATATATATATATTTCATTAAAGACCAAGGCATAATTAGCATTAATGTGTTTCCGTTTGGCTTTTCTAGTCTTTGAACACATGTTTTTTGTTCTTCAGAAAGCTGAAAAAGCAGATTGCCAATTGTCATTTTCACTCTATTTTCATAAGTTATACACGTGAGCTTTTGCCCTCTCAGGGCATCATCAGAATAAAATAGTCAAATTTAAATCCAAAATCCTAACAATTTAAAAAATTAAAATTTTAAATCTTTAATAGTTTTGAAGTTAAAATCTGAAAAAAATTCAAAATCCAGCTTAAGAAATTTAAAACCCACAAATCAAAAAAAATCTCAAAATTTAAATACATAAGTATAAGTTACACATTATAGGTGGATCGATTTTACATTTCTTTCGATTTCCATATTCTAATAGAGACAAAACCGTGCGCATGCATGAGAAAATAGCCTCTGCAAAATCTTAGCTTAATAGGTAATCATCTTCTGCCCCCGGCAGAGCGATGAAAATCATATTTTAGTAGTCAAAAACGTATTTTTCTTATAATTTTTAAAATATTTCAATATGCATCAAAATTATTCCTAATAACTATAAAGTTGATGAAAAAGACCTCATATGATCGTTTTTCCAAGCGCGTTGTCCTACGTTAATATCTTTTGCCCCCGGCAACAACGTCAAATGTTGAAAAAATAGGTAATTTATATACATATTTTCAGATCGGCTCTTTGTCTTAAATAATGCATTTATATATTTCCCATAGCATTTATATCGTCGCTTCGGCATGAAATAACACACACGCAAAATTTTATGACTCTAGGCTAGGGTTTAAAGGTCATCTCTGGTGAGTGAACACGGGTCGAAAGGGTGAGCCATTCGTATGATTGAAATGAAACTACAAAGGCCAGTTCAGTGGATCATATGCCTATTACACGGTAATGAATTATCACTGCGACACCTCATTCAAGACTTGGACGGCAAAACAACTGGGCCAATGGGCTTTACTGGACCAGTTGGAAAACAACTGAACGACTGCGAAAAACTTCCAATTACAGAATTCGATGCCATTCCATCTCCCGACATTGACATAGATGATGCCGAGTTGAGCACTGACCAAAAATATTTGTTAGGCATCTACAGAGCAGTGTCGAGTGGTAGCTGCTCTTCAGCTCTCGCGGCTCGAAATCCAGGTAAGATGGCGCATTCCAGGTGGCTGACAACAGCAAATAGATTTCTGCGCCTCTATGTTTCAACCAGTGAACCCTCCAGCACCTTGAACGAAATTGTGCGATTCATTATGACAGTTTACGCACCAATTTGGTTTAAGATAAAGAAAAACTTCAGTTTCACTGAGGGTGCAAAACATTTTTTCGAAATGATGCGTCTCTCTCAGACCATGCTTCAAAGATCTAAGACAATCGCCAACAAAGTCCTCCGTAGAAATTCTTTCTTTGCTCACCCAGAAAATATTTTGATCTCCATGCTACATGCCGATGAGCAACACATAAGAGAATTGGGATGGAGAAGAATATTAAAAGCACGATCAAAATCACCAGCGGGGAAATTCGAGCCTTCGCCATGCCTGAGCTGCTCTACGATAGTCAAAACTATTACGAAATGATCAACTGGCAAACGGCTGAGGTGACCGAACCCCCCGTTACGAAAACAATACCTGATACCCGAATAAAAGAGTTTGTTGAGACGGGAGACCAGCCTGATGGACTGATCCCACTATTCCCTTGTCATACTCAAGCGGTCGAGAGATTCATCAAATTAGTAACCGAAGCCTCTGCCAGTGTAAGTGGAATAGAAGAGAGGGACGGATTCATCCGCTCCCGTCTTCACTCCCGAACAAAAATTCCACGATTTGATTCTAAGAAAGATTACCGTATGTAAATCGACATGCAGCCAAAGGAAGGGTGGTTGGGGCTGGATAGGGTGGAACTCGACGTACAGCCACCTCCTCGTGGTGAGTTCTGGGTTGCTAATTTTATAAAATTAGCAAGCGAGGAGCTGTACTTAGTACTTATCGTACTTATAACATCGCATTAACGTAATTATAATCCACATTTAGACTTTTCTCGGGGACAGAAGATATTACTCTAGAGTCATAAAATTTTGCGTGTTATTTCATGCCTAAGCAACGATATAAATGCTATGGGAAATATATAAATGCATTATTTAAGAAAGAGCCGATCTGAAAATATGTATATAAATTACCTATTTTTTCAACATTTGACGTTGTTGCCGGGGGCAAAAGCTATTAACGTAGGACAACGCGCTTGGAAAAACGATCATACGAGGTCTTTTTCATCGACTTTATAGTTATTAGGAATAATTTTGATGCATATTGAAATATTTTAAAAATTATAAGAAAAATACGTTTTTGACTACTAAAATATGATTTTCATCGCTCTGCCGGGGGCAGAAGATGATTATCTATTAAGCTAAGATTTTGCAGAGGCTATTTTCTCATGCATGCGCAAGTTTTTGTCTCTATTAGAATATGGAAATCGAAAAAAATGTAAAATCGATCCACCCTATATAATAATAATACACAAAGATACTAGCCTCCCCACAACCACAGGCTCATTCCAGCAACCTCTTTAAAATATTTTATAAAAAACAAATGTCACAAGCCTATAAAGTGGACGAGCGTGTAATGCAAGACATCAAGAACATTGTACTCTGCAGCAACTCAAATGACAAACCTAGTCTTGTTATCTACTACAAGAGTCCAAAAGTGAGTAACTACATAATGAAAAATCATTTAACCCAAGATAATAACCCCTTAAAGGCCACCAATACAGTCTACAAATTTGACTGTCCTCACAAAGGCTGCGAACTTTGTTCTAATAGCTATATTGGAATGACCACCACTTCCTTGAGTCGCAGACTCACCATGGACCTACAGAAAGGCGCACCTAAACGACACATGGAAAATGATCACATTCAACTCTTACACGACAACAACTGGTGGACAATACGAAAATCCTCAAACATTGCAATAGTCACTACAAACTACAAATAACAGAAGCTGTTTACATCCGAAAATGTTCTCTTAATAATCAGCAAACAGGTCAGAACAGAACCTTAGGATTATCTCGACCCTCCACTCGTCAAAGATGACCGCAGGTGGGGACTCAAGTTGTTGACCTCACGTACCCGTTTTACATCTTCCAGTCTTCTCCCAGCTTTCGGAATGCGAAGTTGTCTCCTCCATTTCATATTTCGTCTCTTTGTGTAAAGTATACTTATGTATTTAAAACTTTAAGATTTTTAAAATTTTTTAAATTTAGAATTTTAAATTTGACTATTTAGTGTCTTCGTGTGAATTGTACTTATGTATCCAAAAATTTTAGAATATTTTTTTCTTTTTGGATTTGTGGGTTTTAAATTCCTTAAAATGGGATTTTCAATTTTTTCAGATTTTAACTTCAAAACTTTTTAGGATTTTTAAATTTTAAAATTTTAAAATTGTTAGGATTTTAGATTTAAATTTGACCATTTTAGTCTAATGATGCCCTGAGGAGGGCGAAAGCTCACGTGTATAACTTATGAAAATAAAGTGAAAATGACAATTGGCAATCTGCTTTTCCAGCTTTCTGAAGAACAAAGAACATGTGTACAAAGATTAGAAAAAGCCAAAAAGAAACTCATTAATGCTAATTAGTCACTTTACAAATCCAGTTACATATCCCCAAAATTTAACACAACACAAGAAAACCTCAACAATTCAGAAAACCAAAAACCTAACAAAAAATTTCAACACTTACCTACATTCAAACACAAACGCAAAACCCAATTTGCAGAAAATAAAGTTACAGAACAAAACTCAAAGACCTCCACTCTACAAAACTTTAATGTAACAACTTCTAAGTCTAACCCCATAACATGCAAATTTTGCTTTAGCAATGAACATAGTACTACGGTACATATTGTACCAAATATACAGACTTTACAGCAAGGTCAAAACGTTGTGAACAACTGAACTTATGCAAAAAATGCACTGGATCAGGGCATAATAGGTTAGACTGAAAATTAAAGTTGAAACACAATTGTAGGATTTGCAGTAGTTTTGATCATGTTACCTCCATGTGTAATGCACAAAAAGACATGGAAAAAACCTACAAACATTCTGAACAAACACCTAAATCAAACCAAAACAAAGAGAAACAAACTCAAAATGCTATGAATGGGCATGTCAGTTCATCTAGTGTTAACAACAATTCAAAAATTCTTTTACCAACCACAACCTTCGAAATTCAAAACAAAACGGGACAAATAGTACAGGTTAGGTGTCTCTTAGATACCTGCTCACAACAAACATTTGTAACCAAACAACTGATAGAAAAATTGGGACTTCAGAAACAACAGGGAAATGAAGATCTCTCTATTTCCTCATTTGTTACCAAAACCCAGTACAAGCCAGTTTTAAAACTGCAAATGTAACTTTAACTCTTGATGGAACATTTGAAACCCTTAAGGTTGTTGTTGTGGACAAAGTAGAACAAGAAAAATACAAATAGCTGGGTTAAAACAAACTTTGCTGCAACTTCAAAACAAATACACGATAGCTGATAAAACCCTTAATACAGATGTAGTTGATGACATACATATGCTCATGGGGGCTGACTATCTTCATCTTGTCCATAGAGGCATCATTAAAATTGGGGATGGAATAGCCATACAAACTCCCACAGGTATTGCACCTTTGGGTGACATAACTAAATACAATCTTACTACTGACACAGAAAACACAGAACAAACAAAATTCACACAAAACAAAATCACCACATTCACAAATTTCTGACTATGTGACAAACTCGAAAAACAAACACTATAATCCCACATCATTTGAATGAAAATGATTCCACATTGGATGAAGGGTTACAGCAGTTGTGACTATTAGAATCAGTTGGCATAAAGGACAGTACAATTACACATGAAGACCAATTGATGACAGAACAATTTAAGGATACATTACAACACAGAGACAATCAATACTATGTGGAGCTGCCTTGGAAAACACCTTGTCCAGAAATAATGGACAATTTGAAAGTAGCTAAGGCACATCTGTATAAAAATTACAGAAAACTTAAAAATGACAATCTTTTAGAACAATACAACAATATTCAAAGAACAAATAGAAAGGGGTTCATTGAAGAAGTTACTGATGAACCCTTTAAAAAACGAGGTTGTCATTATTTAACACAGAGGAGTTTACAGAGAAGACTCATCCACAACTAAACTAAGAGTAGTATACAACTGTAGTTTAAAGGATACAAATTCTGTTAGTTTAAATGATTGTCTCATGGAAGGCCCAAATCTTGTCTCAGATCTTGTAAAAATTCTCCTTTGCTTCCGTTTAGACAATTATGCGTACAGAGTGACATAGAAAAAGCATTCCTCTGTATAAATTTGAAGCTTGAGTATGATAAAAATCATCTCAGGTTTTTGTGGTTTAATGATCCACATGACTTAACAAAGGTTTCAAAACCTACAGATTTAAAGTAATTATTTTTGGAGCAAATTGTTCTCCAAGTATTCTTGCTTTAACAATTAAAAACCACCTAAACTTATTTCAAGAGACTTAACAGTTCAGTTTTTAAAACAAAACTTTTATGTGGATAACCTCATTGGTTCCACTGTAACTGAAGAGGAATTGCTTGAAATTTACAAAATGTCACAACCCATAATGAAGCAAGGAAATTTTGGACTGAGAGAGTGGGTTTCTAATTCTCCTAAATTAAATGAACAAATAACAAAAGACAACAATGGGAACATTGAACCAACAATCACAAAAAACACTTGGAATGCTTTGGTTTTTAAAACAGAATTCCGAACACAATGACTCTTTGCACAAAGAGTTATAACTTAAATCCAAATGCCAATACAAAAAGACAAGTGCTTTCAGAATCATCCAAAATTTTTGACCCCATTGGATTATATTTACCAGCAACCATAAGATCCAAAATCCTTTTGCAAGACTTATGGAAAAAGAAAATTGATTGGGATGAACCACTTTCAGTGGAAGACCAACTTCATTGGAAAAAATTGGCCACAGACTTAAACAAAGTTCAAAACATCTACGTACCAAGATGTGCTGGTTACAGATTGAAACCCAAACACTACACATTTTTACAGATGCCAGCACACAAGCTTACGGGTGTTGTGCCTATTTAACAAGTGAAAATGAAAGTAACTTGGTTTATTCAAAGGCAAAAGTGGCACCCTTAAACCAAAAGAAAACTGTACCACAACTTGAATTATTGGCTGTCTCATTGGGATTCAAAACAGCAGACTTTCTCTCAAAAGTCAATAAAGTTGACATAACAGACATTTACTTATGGACAGACAGTCAAATTTGTCTAACATGGGTGACAAACACAGATACAACTTCTTGCAAAAACATATTTGTGAAGGACAGCCTAACAGAAATCAAAACTGCAAACACATCCCTTGGTATCAAATTTAGGTACATGTAAACAAAACAGAATCCTGCAGACTTTTTAACAAAAGGGCTCTCTTACAAACTGTTGAAAGCAAACAAAGTTTGATATGAAGGGCCTGAATGGCTAACATGTGAGGATCTTTGGCCAGCCGAAGTAGTTAACCTAACATTCAACTCTACAACAAATGAAAAGATCACTGAGGACAAACCTATTTTTGACTATAGTCTATAAACATTATTCAGACCTCAACAAACTCTTGAGAATTACAATCTATTGCTGCAACTTTATCAATAGCTAACTTCTCAAACACTCCTCAGAAGGCCTTTTCTAACTTAACAGAAACTGCAACAAAATACTGGCTCAAACACATACAAGCTTCAGAATTTGACAAGGAGTTGAAGTATCTTAGGTCCAGTAAACATTAAACAAAGGAATTCCTTCACTTGTCATGGATCTAAATCTGTACCTGGATACAGAGGGTCTGATAAGGTGTAAAGGAAGGCTTAACAAGTCAACTTTGACTTACAACTCTAAGCACCCAATTCTTCTTCCAAGGAGGAATCACTTCACAAATCTCATCATCAGGGATACCCACAACAAAATACACCACATGGGGGTCCCACAAACCCTGACCGAGCTGAGAAAAACTTACTGGCTACCAAAGGGTAGAACTGAAACAAAGAAAATTTTAAACACATGCATTCCTTGTAAACGTATCCATTCACGACCCTTTAAGACCCCAAGCCCTCCAGACCTACCTGTGGAACGAGTAACATTTACTCAGCCATTTGAAACCACGGGTATTGACTACACTGGAGCGGTGAATGTGAGTTTTGGAGACAAAATGGATTCAAAGGAATACAAAGTGTACATTGTACTCTTCACCTGTGCTGCAACACGTGCCATATGTCTAGACATAGTAGAAGATCTGACAGCAGAAGCTTTTATTGCTGCTTTCAGACGATTTTGTGCACACAATTCTGTACCCAAAACTATATGGTCAGACAATGCCACATACTTCAAATCTGGTGAAAGAATTATTCATCAGATTTGTGACAGTGAAACAGTACAAACTCATTTAATCAAACACAATATAACCTGGAAGTACATTCCTGTTAATACACCATGGTATGGTTCCATTTGGGAAAGAAACATACAGACTGTAAAGAATTGCCTTAAAAAGACTATTGGGACCAAACATCTACAACGTTTTGAACTCATGACTATTCTGACAGAAATTGAAAATGTTATCAACAACAGACCATTAACTTATGTGGGAGATAGTATTAATGAGCCAGAACCTCTCTCACCAAACCACCTACTGTAATTAAAGGAGAAACAGTAAGTATGTTACCAGAATATGAAAATAACAGCACAGAGGATCCAGATTGGGTGGTAGGACACAAAGAACTCAACATAAAATACAGACATTTGACACAAATCAAAACTCAGTTTATAACAAAATGGAGAGAAGAATACTTAACAAGTCTTAGAGAAAGACATAAACAATTGACAAAACAAAATTGGAATGATTCGGTCAAAATTGGGGACATTGTGTTGATACATGACAAGACTCCAAGACAACATTGGTCTATGGGAAAAGCCTCAGAGCTAAAAACTGGTGAAGATAAAATTACCAGAGTTGTAGAACTGAAAACAGCAACTGGTGAAACCACCAGTGATATCACACTACAATATCCTTTGGAATGTGGGGCTAAGTTAGAACCATTACTCCAAAGGATAGATCAGGATACTATTGATCAGGAATCTCTCAATGTACCTGATGTACCCAGACTAAACCAGATAGGCCTTAAAGAAAGACTGCTTTGAAAGCCAGTACACTGTTACAAGAAAAAATTAATAAAACTTACACAAATTATGAGCAAAGTTAAAATGCTTAATAATTTTACTTTAATTCCATTAATTTCCTATACCTAGGGGAGTCAAACATTGACATAACTTTAACTAAACTTGAGAAGTTGTCCTCTTAAACTTTTATATTTAAATAGGTCTTGAGTAATCTTTCTATTTCTACCGACCTATTCCATGGTATTAACTCATTTTGTAAGCCTTGAGAAACAGTTTATGAAAAATTTAATGCATAACATACAAAATTTTCCTTCCAGGCCCACAGTATATGGAAAAATTATATATGCCTGTCATACACTTTACATTATAGTTCACAACAAAGCCTAATTCAAACCCAGGCTTATGCATGCCGACAATATGGTATCGTATAGGGTACCTTTATTTCATAATTAAATACAAATTATAAATTTATTGTATTAAATAACTACAAAATTGCCTCGGTATTGGCGCCAAAGCTATTGGGAATGGAAAAAATTGCCATACATAGAAAGCAATATGTAGGTATTGGGCCTACATAACAAAAAAAACATTATTTCGTATCAAAATTTTCCACCGCCGATTCATGAAAATTACATCGAGAGAAGAAATAATGAAAATCCAAAAATTAGACGTCTGGAGACTTTCCTAAGTATGCGAATTCAAGAAAAATAATTTATATTACTTCAGCCAGAGCTGCCTAGTAACAAGCATTGCTGTCGGGAAGGAAGTCGTGTTTAATCGTTCTACAAGTTCTGAGTGAAAAACTAATAGTATAAAACTAATAACACAAAAGGATGGGCCTATTCCTTCAGGTATTTAGGCATACTGAATTGCCTATATTAATTAAACTGAATAAACTCCTTACGTAACCCTATCGCAACCCTATCGCCTACATCGAAAGAGAGGTGCGATAGGCAGCCGCGCGCCCGACAACCAGAAGCGAGGTCCAACGAAATAATAAGGTATAGTATTTTCCTTTTTTATCATTAGGCAGCGTTAAATACCGAAGGCAAATAAATTTAACATTAACCAAAAAAAAAAAAAAAACACTACTTAACAAGGTCTTTTGAAGACCTTCACAAACACAATTTTTCAAGGAAAAGACGAAGGTTTTTTGGCGTCAACTCTGCCCCAATATCTGGCGGAAATTTTTAACAGATCAGGGTTGACGGGCCTTCAAAAAGTTCCCGGAAAAATTTAATAAAAAGGTAATAAAACAAAAAAATGAAAAAGTGCAGATTTTATTTTTCTACATAATGACCATCACTATCATAACACTTTTGTAGTCTATGCCTCCAGCCTTCTAAACCCTGTCCGTAGAATTGAGCATCTTTTGAATGGAACCAGGTCGTTGTTGCCTTTTGACCTCTTCTATTGACGAAAAACGGGTCCCCTTCAGGTGTTTCTTTAAATTTGGAAACAGAAAAAGTCTGAAGGAGCTAAATCTGGGCTGTAAGGAGGGTGGGAGAGCAATTCCCATCTTAAATCCCTCAGTTTGTCCCTTACCTTTCGGGACGAATGAGCCGGAGCGTTATCGTGGTGGAACAAAACTCTGTCATGAAGTTTTCCTCGCCGTTTTTTCTTAATTGCTTGATGTAACTTTTCTAGAACTTGTTCATAGTAGATTGCATTTATAGTGCTTTGTCCTTCTAGGTAATCTATTAACAAAATACCTTCCGAATCCCAAAAAATTGTTGCCATAATCTTTGCAGCTGATCTTTCAGATTTTCCTTTGATGGGGCCGCTTGATCCCCTCGGCAGCCATTGTTTGGATTGCTGTTTGTCTTCGGGATCATACAGGTACAACCAAGTTTCGTCTCCAGTCACAATTCTTTGCAAAAAATCTTCGGGATTAGCGTCCCACTTGTTTAAAGTTTGAAGTGCGAGATTCACCCTTGTTGCAAGCTGATCCTCGCGCAACAGTTTTGGCACCCATCGGGCAGAAAACTTACTCAAGTCCAGGTGGTCTTTTAAAATTGAATGAGTTGATCCCACCGATAAGCCTAGATTGTCAGCTATAAACTCGACAGAATATCGTCGATTTCTTCGACTAGTGCTCTCACACGATCGATGTTTCATTGTTGATGGAGGTTGAAGGTCTTCCACTTCGAGTGCCGTCTTCGATACTCTCTAGGCCATTTGAAAACGATTAATCCATTCATAAAGGGTGGTCTTCTTGGGAGCAGTGTCTCCATAAACTTTCCTCACACTTTCAATAATATCACTTTTCTTCCAACCAAGTTTCGACAGAATATCGTCGATCTTCTTCGACTAGTGCTCTCACACGATCGATGTTTTCATTGTTGATGGAGGTTGAAGGTCTTCCACTTCGAGTGCCGTCTTCGATACTCTCTAGGCCATTTGAAAAACGATTAATCCATTCATAAAGGGTGGTCTTCTTGGGAGCAGTGTCTCCATAAACTTTCCTCACACTTTCAATAATATCACTTTTCTTCCAACCAAGTTTTACTAAAAATTTGATATTGCTTCTGACTTCGGATTTCTGAGATTCCATGTTGCTTCTGAGGGGTTAAACTTTCAAAAGACATAATCTTCCAAATTCTGCATTTTCGGCAATCAAATTTTAACATGTTACTACAAAACCGTACAGGAATGAACATGTCGACTTATGATTTATCACTTAATTTCTAACGTGAATGGGAAATATTTTCCGGGAACTTTTTGAAGGCCCAAGGCAATGTACTATCCAAATGTTTTGGCTCCTCTTGCGTGGTGAGACAAGACTTCTTACTCTCTCCTATGTTGTTTGATGTGAATATTGACGGATTAATTGCTTCACTTAATAAGGCAACAGTGGGATATTGTAGAGATAACACAAGGATAAATAACTTAGTTTATGCCGATGATATGGTGTTAATAAGTCCCTCTGTTAAAGGTCTGGATCGGCTACTAAAGGTCTGCGAAGTGTATTCGCGGAAACATGATATTCTTGTTGATGTTACAAAAAGTAAGGTTATGCAATTCCATCCTAAAAGTTGAAATCATCCAGCTGATATTAGGTTTAAAATGAGAAGTGAAGTTATTGAGGAAGTACAAGAGTTTAAGTATTTGGGTCAAACTATCACCAGCTCCTAGAGTGATGACTCAGATATAAGAAAACAATCTCGAAGCCTTTGTGCTAAAGCGAATATGACTATAAGGAAATTCCGGCTCTGTACAAGTGAAGCTAAAGACATTCTCTTTCGTACATTCTGCAGTAATATATACGGACAGCAACTCTGGGTGAATTATGAAGAAGGTTCTGGCAGAATCTTATATTTGCTATACAACAGGTCTTTTAGACTCCTACATAAATTACCCCCGAAATGCTCAGCTTCGCAAATGTTTACTATCCGCAATACAAATACTTCTATTGCTATGCAAAAAGGAAAACAAAAACGCGCGCCGCTATTGGGCCCTTAAGGACAAGAAATTATGAACTAACCGACGATCCAAAAGGAATATCTGATACATTGAGAGCTCAATATGAATCAGTTTTCAGTACCCCAAAAAGTGACAAAGCAATACCTGACATAAATGCATTCTTTGAAGAGGAATTGCAAGGAGAGTATATAACAGACTTTGATTTCACCCCAGAAGATGTAGTGAGAGCTATAGGACAAATGAAACAACATTCAGCTGCAGGTCCGGACAATTGGAACGCATTATTGATTAAAAACTGTAAAAATGAAATAGCTACTCCTTTATACTGGATATGGAGAAGATCCCTAGACACTGGGGAAATTCCGAGCATCTTGAAAAGACCAAACATTGTCCCTATATATAAAGGAGGGGACAGATCTCAAGCAAAGAATTATAGACCAGTATCATTGACGTCCCACCTCACCAAAGTGTTTGAAAGAATAGTTAGAGAGAAAATTTATGATTTCCTGGAGACAAGGGAAAGATTCAACGAAAATCAGCATGGATTCCGATCAGGTAGATCATGCCTATCGCAACTAATAGAACACTACAACAATATCCTAGATGCACTTGAAGGCAATGACAACTACGATGTTATATTATATACACAGATTTTGCGAAAGCTTTCGACAAATGTGACCATGGTATAATTGCACATAAAATGAAATATATGGGAATAACAGGCAAAGTGGGAAAATGGATCTACAACTTCCTCAGAGAACGTCTGCAGGTCGTCAAAATTCAAGGTATATCATCATCAGAATCGGAAGTACGCAGCTCAGTACCACAAGGGACAGTACTGGCCCCACTCCTGTTCATTATCATGCTGACAGACATAGACAGCGGAGTAAACAGCGACAGTAGAGTAACATCCTTTGCAGACGACACGAAGATCAGCAGAAAACTCAGCGATGTACATGACGTGGAGGCCTTGCAGAGTGACACGAACAAAATATACAAATGGTCAGAAGACAACAACATTTCATTTAGCACCGAGAAATTTCAGCACTTGAGATATGGTAGAAAAGAAGAACTTAAACAGACTGCATATTATGCTCCAGATAGACAGGAAATTCAGAGAAGAACGAAAGTGATCGCTCTCGGGATAATAATGACCGATGATGCGAAATTCGAAACACAAAATCAGGTAGCGATAGATAAAGCAAAAAGAGTCGCCGGACAGGTACTAAGGACGTTCAAGAGAAGGGACAGGCCAATAATAATTCCCCTGCTTAAAACACTGATTATATTGAATACTGCTGAGTTTTGATGTCCCCATATAAAAAGGAAGAAACTAATTACACAGTCAAGATTGATGGCTGCAAAGAACTCAACTACTGGGAAAGACTACGTAAACTAAATCTGTACTACCTGAAAAGAAGAAGAGAGAGGTACATCATAATCTACATATAGAAAATAATCGAAAAACTGGTACCAAACCTACAACTAAACCCAATTGCCATTAAAATAACACTGGAAAATTTTCCAGTGTTATTTGAATGGCAATTGGATAGGCAGACTGTGTAATTTGTAGGCAGACTGTGTAATGTTCCCAAATTAAAGGCCCGACAAGGGACCTCCTCAACTCTGAAGGAAAATAGCTTGGTTGTCAGGGGGCCAAGACTTTTCAACCAGCTTCCAAAGGACCTCAGAAACGTAACGGGGGTCAAAGTTGAAGTCTTCAAGAGAAGACTGGATGCCTGGCTCAGGAAGGTACCAGATGAGCCGGGCGTGCCTGGCTATGTACGGTGGAGAGCGCAAGAAAGCAACTCGCTCCTCCACCAAGCCAGACCTAGAGGCGGGGCCACCAGCTTGACCTCCGTGTGAAGAGAGACCAACGCACGAAACAACATAAGGGTCATAAGGGTCATAAGTTACATATTATAATATATATTATATATATATATATATAATATATATATATATATATATATATAATATATATATATATATATACAGCATAATAACGAACAACAATTTAATAACAAATAACGATATAAACAATATAATACGGAAGGAAGACATAGATGAAAGAAAAGAAATAAGTAAAAGTTGCGAAGTAGACAAACGGTCCAACGAGCGAAATGATAAAAAGATAATAACTAAAAAGGTAGAAAATAAACAGCCAAAGAAAAATAATGATAATGCCAAAACTAAGAACTTGGAAAATAATAAGAAAGAAAGCAGAAGCATAGAAAATAGCGTATGCAAATACTACGCGAAAGGAAACTGCAGATATCGGGATAGGCAATGCATATATGCACATCCTACATTATGCAAAATGCATTACACAAGTGGATACTGCAAGTTTGATAAGAAATGCATGTTCCACCATCTTACGGTCTGCAACATTTATGAAAGAAATGGGAGTTGCAAATACGAAAAAAATGCCGATACCACCACCCTCAAAGGAACGCAACGAGGGAAAAGAAAAAACGAACATCACAGAAGTGTGCCAATTTTTTAGACGCAGCCAACACATTTCAGCTACTAAATACTCTCCAGCAATTACAAAACCAGCTGACAAATATAAATATAGGAATCCGAGAGCCGGACAGAAGGTACGAACAAAGGCACTTCATGCGTTATCGGGACAACAGGTACGGAAAAGATAAAAAGAGGTAAATTCTCGGAGGACCACACGGCAACGAAACCGGCACCCCATTGGAAAACAAATCGGAACCACCTGTATGCGAAAAAGAAAGAGAAAAAATAAAAATAATCCTAGCCAACATACAGGGCCTTAAATCAAACCATTCCAACAACAGTTGTATACCTGAAAGGACTCATGCAAGAAGCCGGAGCAGACTTTGCATGCCTCACGAAACTCATCTAAAGACTGCCAGGCGAACTGTGAAAATTGTGAGTCCTGTATTGACAAAAAAAAATACAAATTGACAACTATAACATCCTCCGAGCCGACAGAACAGTGAGACGTAAAGGAGGATGTGCTATTTACACAAGCGAAAGGCACATGCAGAAATGGCTATAAGTACCTCAAACAACTACGAAGAATGTGTAGCAGCAAAATTGAAAAATTAAATATGGTACTAATTGCAATGTACAGACCCCAAACGCGCCAACCCAAAATTTTCAGATTCCATTACAGAGGTAAAACTTGGTAAAAGATCTACTCTCTCCAACCCCAAATATTTTTCTCTGTGGTGATTTTAATTTCCCATCATGAAATATAAGGATAGGAAAAATATATGTATACACCAGGACAAGGGGGGCACACGAGAAGACCAGGAGCAGTAAAAATGCTACTAGCTTTAGCTGAGAATTTATGTTAACGCAAGAAATAACAGAAACACAAGAAAAAACAACTGCCTAGATTTGGTATTCACAAACAACAGTAATCTAATTGATAATGTAGAAATATCCCCAACTATGATATCAGACCACAACATCATTGAAATAACAACTAATATAAAGGCAACAGGAAAGGAAGGAACACACAACAGAAAGAAGCAAATTCGAAATTTTAATTTTCGCTCCAAAGCTATAAAATGGGAAGATGTGACATCCAGCATGGAAGTAATAGATTGGAAAACCATTTTCGAGGCCAAGACAACGGAGGAGATGCTAATGACGTTAGAGGAGAAGACGTTAGAAATTGTGGAAAAACATGTCCCAAAGATACAACAAAGAGGAAAGAGAAGCAGGTTCGAAAGACAAAAAGGGCATTGTTCGAAGAGAAAAAGAGTGACTTGCAAAATTAAGTAATTGTAAAGATAGCAACATCAGAAAAATATTAAATGATAAACTACAAAGTATCGATGTCGTCATACAGGAACTAATCGAGAAGCATACAGAAAAAGAAGATGACGCTATAGAACGATAAAAGCTAACTCAGAGTACTATAATTTCGCAAAAAGAAAGCCGAAAAACCATGCGACTATCGGACCTTTAAAAAATGAGAACAGTGATTTATCTGGTGATCTAACAGAAGTATCTGAAATATTAAGAGCTCAGTACGAATCATCTTTCAGTATCCCAAAAACTGACAAATTGATATGCGATAGAAACGCGTTCTTTGAAGAAGAACCACAAGGGGAAAGTAAAACGGATTTCGACTTTACGACGGATGATATTACACAAGCTATAGGGAAACTAAAAACACACTCAGCGGCAGGATAGGATAAATGGAATGCCACACTGATCAAAAACTGCAAGAATGCAATCGCTGAGCCCCTATACTGGATATGGAGACGATCATTAGACACTGGAGAAATACTGGGCATCCTGAAGAGCGCGAACATAGTCCCAATATATAAAGGAGGAGATCGATCTGAGGCCAAAAACTATTGGCCAGTATCGCTTACATCTCATCTCACTAAAATATTTGAAAGAATAGTTAGACAGAAAATCTATGACTTTTTGGAAACTCGGAAAAAATTCAATGATAACCAACACGGGTTTCGGTCAGGCAGATCATGCCTATCACAACTAATGGAACACTACAACAACATTATTGATTCACTTGAAAGTAATGAAAACTATGATGTACTATACACAGACTTTGATAAAGCGTTCGACAAGTGTGACCATGGAATCATAATACATAAACTGAAATATATGGGAATAACAGGAAAAGTAGGGAAATGGATATATAATTTCCTTAGTGAGCGGCGGCAAGTCGTTACAGTACAAGGAGTATCTTCATCAGAATCAGAGGTCCTTAGCTAGGTACCACAAGGAACAGTATTAGCTCCACTACTCTTCATAATCATGCTAACTGACATAGATGAGGACGTTACCAGAGACAGCACAGTAACATCCTTTGCGGATGATACAAAGATCAGTAGAAAAATAAGAAACCCAGAAGACATAGGATCTCTACAAACCGACATAAACAGAATCTACAAGTGGACGGAAGAAAACAATATGAAGTTTAATACCGATAAATTTCAGCTATTACGGTATGGAAAAAGAGAAGACCTAAAATCCATGGAATATTATACCCCAAATGGACAGGAAATTCAGAGAAATTCCAGAGCAAAAGATTTAGGGGTTGTAATGACAGATGATGCGAAATTTGAAACACAAAATAATATAGCAGTAAACAGAGCAAAGAGAATAACGGGTCAGTTATTGAGAACCTTTAAACGAAGGGATAGGAATGTAATGATTCCTCTACTGAAAACCCTGATGATACACAAATTGGAATACTGCTCAGTTCTAACATCCCCATATAAAAAAGAAGACATTAGACAGCTGGAGGGGATCCAAAGAAGCTTCAGAGCCAAGATCAATGCGTGCAAAGAACTAAATTACTGGGAAAAGTTACGAGAACTAGACCTATATTCACTGGAAAGGAGAAGAGAGAGATACACCATTATCTACACTTGGAAAATAATGGAGAAACTAGTCCCTAATCTTACTCTGAATCCCATAACTCCAGAAACAACGGTGGAAAGTAGAAGCGGTAGACTGTGTCGTATTCCCAAATTGAAGGCGAGACAGAGAATATCCTTAACCCTGAAAGAAAATAGTTTTGTAGTGAGAGGACCAAAACTGTTTAATCAGTTGCCCAAAGACCTAAGAAACACGAAGGGAGTTGCAGTGGAAATCTTCAAAAGAAGACTAGACGCCTGGCTCAGAACAATCACCGATGAGCTGGGCATACCTGGCTATGTGAGGTGGAGAGCGCAAGAATCCAACTCACTACACCAGGCCAACTCGAGAGGAGGGGCGACAAGCTTGACCTTCGCGAAATGAGAAATCATCGCGCGGCTTTGTTAGGTTGTAAGGTATATATATATTAACCCCTCCGTCTATGGCCTTGGGCGGTTCGAAGTTGACGGGGGTTCTGCTTGGGTGGCAGCAACGGATTTGTTACTCTGGAGTAGCTGGTACCGTATAGGGAATCGCAGTAGTTTCCATTATACTACTCTCCGATTTCTTCTTGTAGTGGCTAGGAGGATTCTGGAGAGCTTACTAAATTCTACAAAGGTTTCCCGATTCTTGTTTTAGCATATCAGGAACTTATTTTTCTCTATTTTAAGACTAAGTTGTCTGAAGAGAGCAAGGCTCAAAGGAGAAGACAAAGATATTCTCTTACTGTAGTTTACTGCTAAAATGTTACAGGTAATGCTGAGCCTCTAAGTCAGATCAGGCAAAGTCAGAATGAAAACTGGAGAAATTTTACACGCATATATATTTAAAATTTAATGACATCATTATTATTTGATGCTGATCTGTTTTTGTTTTTTATTCTCAATAGGCTGAATTATTTTGCAAAATATGTAAAGATAAGGTAAATATTTTATCTATAGCAATGTCTAGACAGTTAAGCAAAATATTTGAAGATGAAGCCATATTTTTCTTTTAAACCGCATATTGACAGATTTGATGTTATCATGATCTGCCGAGTTAACTAAAAATGGAAATTGAAATATGCATTTTATTATGAATTACAATTAAACTTGCATATGAGCAAAATTTAAATGCTTAAAATTTAAAATTAAGTGTTAAGCAAGACATGACTTCATCTTTTACAACGAAGAGAGAATTTATAAAGAAAATGAACATTGCAGAATTTAACAAGATTACATTATTAAGCTAAATCGAAAAAAAATATGAAGTAATTTAAAAAGAAATAATTCATCAATTATTCAACAAAAATAAAAGAGAAAGAATTAAAAAATTTATCTGAACTTGTGTAAGTGTTATGTGAGTTTGGACTCTATATATAAAGTTAATATAAGAATATAAGGATATATGAATATAAGAATTATTCACTGTTCATTTTCACACACACACACACACATATATATATATGTATAGTGTATATATATATATATATATATATATATATATAATATATGTATATGTATAGTATATTATATATATATATATATACACACATTTTAACTGCAAACAACACAGAGTATAATTAATGTAAAGAACGACGCTTGTGTAGAAGAGCGTTCCGCACAAGATGAGGAGGAAGAACGAACAAATGAAAAATGAGGTACCACTCGGGAATCGAACCCTAGATCATCCGATTGCCAGTCAGATATGCTATCCACTACACCATGGACCTCGATCAATCAGAAGTCGTAATTCTCCTACATACGAGCAGAAACCAATGCCCTGAAGGGGCACCTTCGCATGCCGTACATATATACATTTTAACTGCAATTAATGTAAAGAACGACGCTTGTGTAGAAGAGCGTTCCGCACACGATAAGGAGGGAGACCGAACAAATAAAAAATGGGGTACCACCCGGTTTCGATTCCCGGGTGGTACCTCATTTTCAACAAGGCAGCAGAAAACATAAAAAATAACCCAAAATACTTCTACATGTTTGCGAAAAGAAAAATGCAGGGTAAAGAGAGTATTGGTTCGATTACACAAATGACCCAGAAAAACTGAGCGAACTGCTTAAGGAACAATTTATTTCTGTTTAGCGCTCCTCAGTCCGAGAAGAAAGTAGAAAACCCACATGAATTTTTCGACATTGATACAAATCAGCCAAGAACAAGTTCCAGCACAAACCTATTAGTAGACTTAGAGTTCTCGGAAGATGTAATTGAGGGTCTATCACAGATGCTAGAAAATTCGGCACCAGGGTCAAACACATGGAGTGACACGTTTCTGAAAAATGTAAAGAGAGTATTGCCAAGCCGCTGTACTGTACTTACTATGGAAAAAATCATTCGACACAGGACAAATTTCATTTCCATTAAAGAACGCGAATATTGCCCACTTATTTAAAAGTGGTAACAGAGCAATGCCTAAGAATTATCGGCCAGTAGCTCTCACCTCCCTCCTTATAAAGTGCCTTGAACGTATAATTAGAGCTAAACTTACCTTCAAGAAAAGAATTTATGCAACCCAAATCAACATGACTTCGGGGCTGGAAGATCATGTCTATCCCAGCTATAAGACCACAAGGAGAAAATATTGGAAACATTGTGTCGAGGACAAAACATACCGTAGATGTAATACATACTGACTTTGCTAAAGCCCTCGATAAATGTGACCATGGAATTAAAGCACACAAACTTAACAATACAAGAATTACTGGGAAACTAGGACGACGGATATTAATTTTCTGACTCAAAGAATACAAACAGTAGCGGCAAATGGAGTTAAATCTGAAGTCTCAGTAGTCGTGAGCTCTTGATGAGCCATGGATGCAGATATTAATGAGAGTATTGTTTTGTTTCGCAGATGACACAAAATATGCAAGGAAATATTGAACGAAGGTGACATAGAAAAATTACAAAACAACATTGGAACATTATTCAAGTGGGCAGAGGCCCAAAGCTTTTTACGGAAAGCAATTAGTTCCCTCGTTCATCAAATCCCACAAATAAAGCGGGACACTGCAAAGGGGTCAACCGCAGGTCGGTCGATCCCGAACCGTCATTCAAACCCACATAAAACAAGCAAACAAACCAACATATACAGAGTGTATATATATATATATATATATATATATATATATATATATATATATATATTCAGTAATTCGGTGTTTTCTCTTGCAGTTAGTTGGCTTTCTTTTTCTCCCAACTCTTCCATTCGGCTGATGTTCAAATATTTCGTTGCCTTTGTGCTGGTTAATAAGTGTAGCAACTGTTGCTTTAGGTAGTTTTAAGTCATTAAGTAACATCTCGAATTGATTTCCATGCATATAGCATTAATTAAGTAAAACAATTATTTTATAAGGGGTTGTTTGTCTCTCTTAGTCATATGAAAAACAAGAGAACTTATGTATATCATAAAACAAGGTCCCCTCCATCCCCCACAAAAATATAACTATTCGTTATATCCCCTTCAAAGGAATGAATAAAAAGTGGTCTGTTTCTGAGACAAATAAATGAGTCGATGAATGATAAACGAAAGTTAGATTAAGGGATATCTATCAATAATATAATTTTCTAGTGTGTCCATTTATTTTTGGTCATTACTATATATATATATATATATATATATATATATATTATATATTCACAAAGTATATATAGACTCGCTCACACTCTTAATTAAAATTTGATGGAATTGTGCTCATAAAAATTCATATCTTTTGACAAACTACTTTCATTTCTTGCTAATCGACAAAGCTGCGTCAAAATAGATATATTGTATAAGTTACCTGAAACTGTTATAAATCAAATGCTTTCTGTAATTTCATAAATATACAATAATTTCGTAACCAACCCTAACACTACATCTCCGTTCTTTGGTGCATCTTCTGACACAATTCTGTGAGAATATTAACTATCCATAAAGGAACCTTCATCACTTTTTATTCATATTTTTTACTTGATCATTTTACCTTTATTATTCGTGTATTCCGTCTTCTTCTGTCTCTTTCTAATGTCACAAAATCAGAGTGAATCATAAAATAAAGAAAATCTTTACATACTAACTTCTCAGTATTATAAACTATGATGTAACTTGTCCCATTACTCGGGCTCGGGAAGGGTTCTTGTTGCCTCTCTGTCTCGCTCGAACCTACTTCTACTGTTTAGAAAAACAAATTAAAATTTAGTGTGGTGATTTCAACTTAAAAGACAGAAAAAATTATTTAATATTAGACTAACATTTTTTATTATAATCTTCTTCCGCAGCTTATTGTCCCATCTTTACATGGGGTCGCTGTTTTTGGTTCGTCTTCTCCACTCTCCTCTGTCGTATACCACGTCCTCCTCCAAGTCCTTCTCCCTGATGTCCACCACCACACAGTCCCTCCATCTCGTCTTCGGTCTTCCTCTTCTTCTCCGTCCCGGCAACTTCATCTCCAGCACTCTGCGCCCCACATACTCCTCCTCTCTTCTCCCGACGTGTCCATACCACCTCAGCCTGGCCTCCTGTACCTTCTTAGATGCTTCCGCCACCTTCACTGTTCCTCTTATATGCTCATTTCTGACCCTATCCCTCCTCGTCACTCCACACATCCATCTCAACATCTTCATTTCAGCCACATCGATTTTTCTTTCATTGCTCTTCTTCATTTTTTATTATAATCACTGATGGCTTAAAAATAATCGAGTCTTTGAAAATATTATACAGTAATTATTATTACATAAACTGGGAGATCAGTTTTAACATTTCGTCGTAAATCAACAAAGAATTTCTACCCGATCGACGCTGCGTATTAGAACGCCGGGTCGTTCCGCTAGTTTCAATTATATGTGAAGCTCAAAATTTTCATGACTGTTCTTTTCTGTAGTTTTATTGACCAAATAATTAGTCATGAAAATCTTAAGATTCAGAAATCTTGACACAATGTGAAGCTAAAAATTTTCACGGCTGCGTTCTTTTCTATAGTTTAATCGCGGTGCTGGGGCCTTCCGGCCCAGTAATTTTAATTATTTAATTTATTAACACCCAGGTGCACAAACTGGGGACGTAATCAATATGTGTGTGAAGTTTCATGTTTGTAACTGCTTCCATTTTGGAGTTATGGCTGGAACAGACAGACACACACACACACACACAGTGTGTATATATATATATATACACACACACACACACACACTATATATATATATATATATATATATTATATATATATATTATACACAATAACCATGAGAAAAATAAGAATAAATCACAATGATTTTCTGGGAGCGCGTACTTTTAGACTCGTTTGGAAATCAATGTCGCTGACTGGGCTCGTCTTCTTAAACGCTTCTGATTTGAGCCATAAATTTGGCTCAAAAACCGCTTAAGATTCTCCTTCGGTGCAATTTTGTGTGTGTGTGTGTGTGTGTGTGTGTGTGTATACGCGAAGTGCTTTCATGATGGCTTCAATTAAACCCAGAAGTAAAGGGCGTTCATAAAGGAGGTATAAGGAAATGGTTTAAGGAACCAATATTAATGTTCCAGTGGGGCGGAAGAAATTATAATAATTAACAGTGAAAGTGAAGCGCTAATGGTGAAGGAGTTGTTTGCTTTTTGTTGAATAAGAAGGTGCTAGGAAAGAAAAATACATCTTAATCAGTCATATTTATAGTTGATGTTGTATAGACAAATTGTATAGACAATTTTGTTTCACATATACATATATATATATATATATACAGTGATGGGCAGTATCTAGATACATGTATCGCCGATACGTATCGATCGATACTTTTGTATCGGTATCGCTTTAGCTACTTGACAAAAGTATCGATTTATCGGTATCGCTTAGGTCAATTTTCTTAAATGTATCGAAAAAATCGATACTTCGATACATCGATACATTAATAAGAATTTTTAAATATTTAATTAAATAGATGTTATAATATGACACTACTGAGTTATATTTATGAATATACATAAATAATAATATTATTAAATATATATTTAATGACAGTACTACTCTACTGGTCACGTCACACAGTACGGCGCAACGTTTAAACACGTTTGTACTTGTGTTATTGAGATTAATTAACCATACTATAGAAACGCTCATAATATAGAAACGCTCATATAATATAGAAACGCTCATTGGTGTTGCAACACTATTGGCCACGCCCACTCGGTGTTGAGTTTAAACAGGTTCATACTTGTAACGCAGCGATTCCTCTTGGTCCCCCGAGGCATTTCTTATCAATCAGTCACTCACTCATTAAGTAGACGTCACGCCGAGTAGTTGTGCGATAATGAGTGAAGATATTAATAGTAATAATAACGCGTACTCTGAGGCAGTATTCAGGAATTCTACGGGTCGTCTTCCTGAAGTATAACACACCACTACCATCCTCTGCTCCTGTAGAACGGTTTAGTTTGGCTGGTCACATTCACGCTCCAAAAAGGAATAGACTGTCTGATCAGATGTTTAGCCAGCTGGTATTTTTGAAGGGTAATAGTAATTACTTTTAATTGTTAGTGTAATATTTTCAGTCATTCATGTATCCTACAAAATTAAAACATACTTTCATTAAATAAAGCAATTGTTTTTATTTACATCTATAAAACCCATTAAAATGTCGTTGATTTTACTTACAGTGCGTACAAATTACTAGTATAAACAATAATATCTAATACCTACATATTAAATGAATAATTATAAAAATGTACCGGCGATACATGTATCGGCGATGCATGTATCGGTATCGCTTAAGACATCTAGAAAGTATCGGCGTATCGGTATCGCTTAAGACATCTAGAAAGTATCGGCGTATCGGTATCGCCTAAGACGTTCTTCATGTATCGATGTATCGGTATCGCTTTAGCGATTTTCATGTATCGATGCCCATCACTGTATATATATATATATATATATATATGTGAAACAAAACTGCCAGGATTCGAACATCGCACCGCTTGACTAGGAATTGCTAGCGCTCCTGCCACATTACTGCCGACGAAGCCTGCTTCAGGGCCTACGCCTAATATTAATTAATATAATTTTCTTAATTTTTACATGCATGCTGGGTACTTCTCCGTTTTTACAAAATTCATAAAGTACTTTACTGGCAATTTACTTCTATATATATTTGGTATGAAATGTAAAATACACTAGATGAAAAAAGCTATTCAACATATGTGACAACAAAACCCACACGAATAGACGGAGTTTATTTCCACAACAGTTTCGATACCCACTGGCATCCTCTTCGGGTGGATACAGAAAAACGATTCGTTTTTCTGTATCCACCTGAAGAGGATGCCAGTGAGCATCGAAACTGTTGTGGAAATAAACTCCGTCTATTAGTGTAGGTTTTATTGTCACATTTCGACCTCCACGTAAAAGTGAAGTTTTGTATTTACTATTCAGCATAAGCTGAAGCCTTTACGTTTAAATTTAATTAAAAGAAAGTCAATTTTATATATTTAAATTAAACATACACAATTTACTGAAACTCTATATTTGTTTTTTATGTAAACGGATTTTACAACGATATACCATATATATATATATATATATATATATTACTCGACGTCTCATTGCATGGGAAGCGAAGCTTCACAATAAATAGTGGCACCAATATGGGGAAGGCACCAGTAATTTATAATTAAGTTGGCTGACGAGATAATTAAATAGCTTATTAATCATTTGGGGTCACCACTGATCCTTCGATGAAAACAAGAGAAAAGGATAGACTTTCTTTTTTTTTCCCTTTACTTAACAAAACGAATAAATGTTGACAGTGAATAACTTTCAATGGCTTCAGTTGAATGTGCAGTGATAATGATTGAATCGTTGGAATTAATGTAATTACAATGAAAGACAAATGTGATAAAATACGATACGATACTTATACAAAATGCAGTCCAATATAAAACAAAGTTGCGAAAGAATGGCTATGGTGTGAATCAATTGTCAGTGTACGAATACAAAGTCAAACTGCAACAACAGGAAATAATTTACATTAAAAGGCAAAATAATATACGATAATTGTAGACACCAATCGACCAGGGAAGTACTCCTATGGGGGAAGTTAGGCATGAGATAGGGATTGCTGGAACTCCCGTTTCTCCTGTCACTGTCCTCCTTTGCTGACCTTTTTTCTCTCTCATCGACCCTGTAAGCAGTCCAACATGCTCTCGAATACACACTTCCCCCTCTATTCTTCACTAAATATACATGCATTTTACAAACTACATAATCTTTAAAATTTTTAGAAAATTAATTAAGAGTAACACTTTTTGTTTCTAGCTCTCTTCTTCTCTTTTTATGTTTTGGGGTGGGGGTGGGGGGTGTTTTTGCGGGCATTCGCACTTGGCCCCTCTTTCCTGCACAAAAACAATTGTTAGTTCGACAAATGCACACGATAGGGTGATAACTAAGCGACTCCCTACCACCGTTCTAGGCCAATAAAAAGAGCTTACCTTTAGAAAATTAGAAATTCCAGAGCCTATTCCAATAATTTCCATTGAATTAAAGTAGGGCCAGTATAAGTGAGGGCTTATTCACCAATGAAACTTCACTGGGTTCAAAAAACGATTCGAGGAAACTGACTTTGAAATAGGCAAAGAATTGCACGATAGGCCTATAACGGTTAGACGCTTGCAGTGCGGTGTTCGCGGACAGACTCAATTCGAAATTCCACTGTATCATGAAGTCCTTTGTGAATCGTGGAACATTAACCGGAGGTTGATCTCAGGGTGGTAAAGCTTCGTTAAAATACTTTCGCAGTTGAACAAAGGTGCCTTTGGTTGAATCTGACGCAGATGCCCTGAAAGCCTTCCTCAGAACAGCATTCCTATGATAACGAGAATGTTTCTGAAGTCTACATATGTCTTGTGATAAACTCCAGACTAGGATGAAGCCAAAAAATGAAGATTCTTAAATCAAACACCACATGTATACAAAAGTTGAATATTGTCGTGCGTATTTACTGAGTAAAATATTTTTTTATTTCAAGGATATTTAGAGATGCCGTACAGACTTGAAATCTCTGACGTCAAACGTTATTTTAAATACATACTTAAATTTATGCCGATTTCCGATAATTTGCACATATTTCTGTTGCAGAGAAATTACCGGCATTAAATTGGCTCAGGAAACATGTACCAGTACATCTCAAGAGTTTCAGAATTTGAGCTCTTCCGATTCATAATCGAATTCCAGGTACTTCAACCACTCAAGCTTCATCAGACAAATCTTCTCAAATGCAACTTATTATGACATTGTAGCTCGAACATGCGATCAGTATGTAATTTCAGATCATTCGGCTGTAGCCACTTCAAGCGCTGTCATGCAAGACCTTGGCAGAGTGAACAAAGATAGCTCAAGTGTTGTTGACCGAAACAAGGTCAGACGAGAAAGGAAAAAGTACAGAGCAAGCTACAACGTTAGTTCAACTTGCCACCGTTGAAAGGCCTATATTTTGATGTTCTTAAAAATAGTACGAGTTCAGGTAAAGAAAAGACTGAAGTATTACCTCACTACCAAGGTTGAAGAACATATTGGCCTAATCCAGGGGACGCAATCGAAGTACATCGGTCACGTAACGCCGGATCTTGGAAGAGCTAAGGCTATAACAACTGCAATAACAAATTTCTGGGAAACTATGATATCAGTACAGCTAATCTCATTGATGTTGGCTGTGATGAAACTGTAACGAACAGTTGGCAAACCACTCCAATGTCTGGTTTGTATGCTGCACATCAATGAACTTCCGCCCGCTATTTATTACAGCATCGTGATGGCAGTATTCTTGGCCCACAAACGTTTACAGGCAAGATTGGCAAGGCAATCCTCACTAGGGCGGAGTGAAAAACTCATTTTTCGAAGTTTCAAATTGGCTAGTGTGGAAAATATGTGGAGTAGTGAGGAAATAAGCTGGTATAAATTTAAAATCATAACATTAATATCTTCAGGTGCCACAATGACCTTCAATATTGAAAAAAATTGAAAAAAGCAGATTTTAACCAATAATTACAGAAGAGTCCACGATGCACAATAGACAAGAATTTATTCACACTTGTATAAAAATAGCTCAGTCAACCTTTAAAAAAAGTTTCTATTCTCTAAAAACAGTTTTCTATAGTCAGCTCACTCAGCTGTCACGTGAGTACCTCGGTTCAGTGTAGCTGTCGCTCTCGTAGCAGGTGGGTGTTCTGTTGTTGGCGTTACTCAGATAGTCTAAACTATATTTCTTATATATTTTGCATTTCTGTATTGTGTTGCCCTAAGTTTGCCATGTACTATTAACTGAAATTAACGTATAATTGATATTAGCTCTTTCTTTTTCAGATTTGTATACTTTCAAAATGTCTCGAGTTTGTGCAAAATCAACCAGGGCCTCAACTGAGTGCCCCATGTTTGGTATGGGGGAAGATTTGTGGCACAGGAATCTTCCTACATACGAAGTAGTACGAAGGAGTTTTTAAATATTACTTGTTTGTAAGAAACGATTTGAAACAGAATACTAATAAAGATCCTTCAATATCTCAAATATTAGAACAAGTTGTTGATAAATTGAAAACAATTTGGGAAAGTGCTTCCGTCCAATTCTGTCAGACAGGCGAATTGAAACAATGTTCAGAAGCTACCACGAAAAGTATCGTGTCATTATGAAGCAGAAAGCAGAAAAAATTCTGAAGCTTACAAAGCAAAGATTGATATGTTCAAAAAAGAAGCACACACGAAACTTTTTGACATTGCAGCGTGCAAGTGCAAAGTACTAACACAATGTTCTTGTCCCAAAGAAAAAACGGTTCCAAAGGAAGAAGTGACGTTCCTCTTAGATCAAAGGAGTGAAAGAAAACTGTTTATTGATAGAGTAGATATTACACTCTCAAAGAAAAAAGCATCTACGTTGCTAAGAAAGCAAAAAGAAGCTGTGAGGCTCACCAAAGAATCTTCACAGGAGAAATTGCAGGATACAAATGTTGAATTATCATCATCGACATCAAATAGTGAAAGTGAATCTGGCGAAATATCAGACGATACATTTCCAGAGCCAGTTAGCTCGAAGAGAAAGCTCGAACAACCTGAAGAACAATTATTCAAGAAAAGGAAAACTACAAATCTACCTTCTTAAGTGGCTACTGCTTGTGACAGGACTGCAGTTTCAGATCGAGCTGCAGCATTCATTGTTAGTGCACTATTGCAAGATATTGGAGAAGTTTCTATTGACAATACATCTGAAGTAGTGGATAGGAGTAAAATCAGAAGAGAAAGACAAAAGAAGAGATCAGAAATTATGAAAGATCAAAATCAGGTCCCAATCAGAGGAATCTATTTTGATGGTCGAAAAGATTCTACACTCTTCCAAGAAAAAAAAGAGTCCAAAGTATATCAGAAGAAGGTAACAGAAGAACATATCACTTTAGTGAGAGAACCTGGTTCAGATTATTTGGGCCATTATTCTGTGAATTCTGGATCAGCTGAAGAAATATGTAAAGGAATGTTTGAGTATATTGGAAATAATGACATGAACCTGGAAAACCTTGTTGCCATTGGATGCGATGGTGCAGCAGTCAACACTGGAGAAAAGGGAGGCGTTATAAGGCTCATTGAATTGAAGCTGAAGAAGCCAGTTCAACATTTAGTGTGCCAGCTCCATGCCAATGAATTGCCATTACGCCATTTAGTTGCAAAGCTGGATGGAAAAACATCTGGCCCCCGCGGATTCACCGGTCCTATTGGCAGGGAATTAGAGAACTGTGAGAGTCTTCCTATTGTCGAGTTTGAAAGGATTGATGCTGAGGAACCAACTGTAGACTGTGAAGATCTTAGCACCGACCAAAAATATCTAATTGATATTCATCAGTCCATAACAAAGGGATATTGCTCTCCAGATCTTGCTCATCGTAGTCCAGGCAAAATGGCACATTCACGATGGCTGACTACAGCAAATCGTTTGCTTCGTCTATACGTTTCAACTGTAAGTCCATCTGAGAACCTCATGAACATTGCTTCTTTTATAATGAAGGTCTACATCCCAATGTGGTTTTCTATTAAGCAAAGTACGTCTTTTGTCAATGGCTCAAAACATGTTTTCAAAACTATTGAACTAACAAGAACACTGAATGACGAAGTAAAGGATATTGTAAACCCTGTCATACAAAGAAATGCATTTTTTGCAAATCCAGAAAATATTCTAGCATCAATGATTCATGATGACCGCAGCGCCATAAGAGAATTAGCGTGGAGGCGAATAAAGAAAGCAAGGCAAACAAACAAGAAAAAAGTTGTGAGGCGTTTCACAGTACCTGTTATTCAATTTGAAGCTACTGATTATACTGATTTAATTAATTGGCAAAAATGCATTGTCACTGAACCACCTGTGACAAGACACCTGACAGAAAATGAGATTGAAGAATTCATAGAAAACAAGAGTACCCCTCCATTCGAGAAATTCCCTTGTCATACACAAGTAGTAGAAAGAATGGTAAAATTAGTGACTGAAGCATCATCAAAAGTATTTGGATTGAACGCGCGAGATGGCTTCATAAGATCAACACTTCAGTCACGTAAAAAAATGCCATCATTCGAAAGTAAAGCTGAATATAAAGTTTAAATAAAACGTTAATAGAAAAAAACATGCGCAAGGATGGGTGGTTGGGAGGGCATGGGTGGAGCTCGACACGCAGCCACCTCCTCGTGGTGAGTTCTGGATTATTTAGATCATTAATCAAAAGAACATTGATCTAAATAAACTAAGAGCTGCGTAATTCAGTAACTATTTTGGTAATTGGAACACTTAATATATAATAATAACAAGTAAGTTTCAGTTATTGTACTAATGCAAAATATAAGAAAATCATTATATTTCACTTTCTTCGACGGCTTTGTGGCACCTGAAGATATAATTTCGCAGGACTAATATTTATGCAGTCATTATCTATAGCACCCACATATTTTCCGCACTAGCCATATTTGAATTCCGAAAAAAAGTTTAAAAACCTCATTTTCGATCCGCCCTAATCCTCACATGCGACCAACTACCAATTGTGAAATTTAACTTAATTCCTGTAAACGTGCCACAAAGTTTAGGCACGTGGAGCTGAGCACAGACCAGCGGTATTTATGGAATATCTGTAACGCGGAGTCGTATCGTTATTGCCCTCCTGATTTGGAAAGGCGCCAGCCAGGTACTTTTAATCATTCGAGATGGTTAGCAACCGCTAATAGCATCCTTCAGTTGTATGTATCAAGTGAGAATCCATCAAGAAACCTGAAAATATAGCCAAATTCGTCAACTTCGTTTCGCACAAAAATAAAATTCCAAGAAAGACTGACGCCCAAACATCTCTGGAACACAATTCACAGCTCAAGAAACATACCAGATGACTTGGAAGTAGCTGTTAATTGTGTCATTTAGCGAAACGGGAACGAAAAACGGGTGCAAAATACATAATATTTACTATTGTCAATGCTGGCTCATGACCGTGAGCACATCAGACGGCTGGTGCTTCGAAGAATATTTACTGCTAGGAAGATAAAACATGCGGGCATGATACGATTCACAGTTGCGGAACTGAATTTTAGCATCCCCAGTTATACCGAATTGATCATTGATTGGCAAAAGGTCGGGAAACCAAAATCACCTTTGACTCAGCAGCTTGTCACTGCTGAAGAGCTGCGTCAATTTATGAGTCGAGTAAAGGTAGCATCCAAGTTGGAACTTGACAACTTTCCATGTCACACACAAGCAGCGGAGCGAGGTATTCGACTTGTGATAGAAGCGGCTGCTGTTGTTTTTGGCGTTGAAAGCCGCGACAGTTTCACTCGCGCACGAGTTCAAGCAGGATCCATCATGCCGTGTTCAATAGGAAGTCAGAGTACAGGTGTGAGTGAACCCGCCCATAATGGTAGGGTGGTTTTCATGGGCGGGGTGGAACCGGACATGCAATCACTTCCATTTGGTAGCTTGTGGGTAATTTCAGCTTTAAATTTAAGTTTAAATTAACGAAGAGTTGCACAATTACGATCTATATCATGCTCAGCATATAGGCCGATGGGCTTTACGTGTCGTCTCTATGGGAAAATTTTAAGGTCATGGTGGCACCACAAGATGATGGTTTAGCGACAGAATATTTTAATACTTTAATACTGTCATTCGGGAACATTTGCACCCACGTAGAACTTAAGATTCCAAAATGTTTCGCTTCACCCGTCACTAGACATTCTGAGGCTCTTGAGAATCTTGTACTGGCAAGCGAAAGCCTCGTAAGGTGACCTCTCATGACCCTCGAACGAACTTGAGAGAACTATTGAAATCGTAGGGCTAAGGAAAAAATATTTATGTACGCTCCTACCTATACTGTATATTACGATTTTTTTTTGGTAGCATTACATAAATACACAAAAACTGTTCCGCAATTTTACAGTACAGAGGATGATAACAGTTGTTATCAAAATCTTCGATTAAATACTCATCTATGGACTAGTGTTACAATTCATTATATAAACTGTCACACACACACACGTTTATGCGTATATGCATAGAAAGAGCTAAGTAATAATTCTGTGCAGTAAATATGTTAATATTAAAATGAATTCAGATAACTTCTTGAAAAAATTTCTTAAAAATAAATAAAATGAGCGAAATTGCAGGTTTTTTGTGAAGCCTAATAAATTCTTTGTTAGTTTTAATTTCTTTTTATTGAGAAAAGAAATATGCAATACGTTTCTTATAACTTAAAAGAAAATATTAAAAAATTAAATATACTACCGGATTTTCGTGAATTTCTGTACTTTGCTCTTAATAATGGGTAAAAGTAAAGTGGTGCTACTGTAGTATGCGGTCTACCTACGATTCGGCGGTCTACCTTTTAATTATAGCTTCTTATCTTGTTTACTAATTGTTTGTTTACATCCCATTGTCAATCGCCCTTGACGATTGGTTAGGTTTAGTCATGATATTTTCGTTAGTTTTAACGAAAATATCATGATTAAACCTAACCAATCGTAGGTAGACCGCATACTACAGTAGCACCAGTAAAGTACTTGTAGGTTATCTCGCCACCACCAATTTTGACAGAATTATCAAGGACGTACAGTTGACCTATTATTAATTATAACATTGTACTGACATTATTATAACATTGTAGTGACATGATGGTGCTCCTTGTCACTATGCCAAAATTGTTCAGGATTATCTAAATGGACGTTTTCCAAATCGCTGGATCGGACGAGGAAGCAACCAAAGACCTTGGCCAGCGAGATCACCAGATTTAACCCCTTTAGATTTCTTTGCATGGGGCTTTATCAAATCGCACGTCTATCAGACGAAGATTACGAGTCTTGAAAACTTACGTACACGTATACGAACTGCTGCAGATAACATAATGTGTTTAGAAATGCTGCGGAACGATTTGAGCTGTGCAGGGATACTGATGGGCGTCACGTCGAATCCTACTCTTAATTATTTAATAAATGTTACCACTTTATCATTTTATGATTGAATTCCATATAATTTCCAAGTGCTTCACAAAAATAGATCCTGACTTTATGTACACCCTGTATAATACAGTATATATAATATGCATATAACTATATATAATATAATATATATAATATAATATACAATACTATATATACAATATATAATATGCGCCCTTTATATAATATAATATATACTGTATACTATGCATATAACTATATATAATATGATATATAATACTATACATACAATATATCATATAATATGCGTCCTTTCTACATGTAGCCAAGTACTTTGTCGTTGCAGCTTTGGTGTAGGACTGTAGGTTTATCGTTTCTGTACCCTCATGTATGGCATTTTGTCGTTTCAACTTAGGTTTTCCGCAGGTTGTCTTGTGGTATTTTAGGTGAGAACAGTTGCTGGCCACAAATTTGCAAACGTTGCACATGTACACCCTTTTATTCTTTGGCGTAACAGTCACATGTCTAGTTGTGTGTTGTGTTTTGTTTTGTTTCGCCCACTTACACATTTTATTTTTTTAGGTGATTTACATCAACCCACTCATCCATCATCATGCCTCGAAAGTTTAAATTCACCCCGACAATTTTTTTTACGTGTGCGGCTTGTTCGTGACTAAATCACAACGGCGTACAATCACGATGGATCTTCGAAAAACTTACCGGTTATACAGGGTGGGGCACGGGAATCAAGTGTTTTTTGAATAGCTAGTAATCGGCCATTAGGAATGGGAGGGGCGTGCGGTAGGTAGCATTCCATTCCTGGGTTCATAGCATTTAACTTTAACTAACTCTCACCTTTATCTTTCAGGTGCCATCATGGAGCAGTGGACGTTAGAACACCGCATGTTCGCGTATGATCATTTTGTTAGGAGTGGCGAGTCAGTGACAGCAGTTCAGCGTGCGTTTCGCCGCAGATTCAACATTCATCGAAATGACTCTGTTCCCGCTCGTGACACAATCTTACGTTGGGTTAACAATCTTCGAACAGGAGGCTCAATAATGAAAACAAAACCGAAGGGGCCGCAACGCACTGTGCGTACTCCAGAGAACGTTGAAAGGGTCAGACAAGCGATGTTGCAAAGCCCAGGCCGCTCTGCTCGGAGACATTCAGCTGCACTCGGAATCAGCAATCGTACTGTTAGACGGATTTTGCATGAAGAATTACATTTTCACCCATACAAGTTAGCGATGGTGCAGGAATTGAATGTAAACGATTGCCCCCAACGACTGAATTTTGCACAGGAAATGCTTGCACTTTATGAGCAGAATGAAAACATGATGGTGGTAATGAGTGATGAAGCCCATTTCCACCTTAATGGGGCCGTCAACAATCAAAACTGTCGGTATTGGGCTGCTGAAAATCCGCGACAACTCCATGAAAAACCGCTGCATAGCCCTAAGGTTACAGTTTGGTGCGCGGTGGGAAAGTTTGGCGTCATCGGTCCCTATTTCTTCGAACAAAATGGGGTTACCGTTACCATAACATCTGGGCGTTACATTGAGATGGTGAACACCTTTTTCATCCCTGAGTTACGAAGAAGGCGTATTGCTCGTCGACATTTGTGGTTTCAGCAAGATGGGGCCACGCCACACACCGCCAGAGCGTCAATGGCTGTTCTTCGCCCCCTGTTTCCCAACCATCTCATTTCGAGATTTGGTGACATTGCATGGCCCCCTCGGTCCCCTGACTTGTCCACATGTGACTTCTTTCTATGGGGGTACCTCAAGTCACGTGTCTACGAGGACAAGCCCCGTACATTAGATGCATTGAAGGAAGCGATCCGTCAACAAATCATCCAAATCAACAGAGACCTGCTGGGAAGAGTGGAGGCCAATTTTCGTAAACGCCTTCAACAATGCGTCGACGGCCAAGGACATCATATGCCAGATATAATTTTCGGTACATGATTATTATGACATGAAATGCTATGTTCTTACGAATGTTGTTCTACCAATATATTTTCTTTACAAAAATAAATATCATTTTCCTGATTATTCCAAAAACACTTGGTTCCCGTGCCCCACCCTATACTTCGGCTGTCCACTAGGTGACCAAGATAAGGCGTGGGCGCCACCTGTTATCTGTAATGCTTGTTGGAATGGATTACGTGACAGGTTGAACCAAAGGAAAAAGTCGATGCCGTTCGCTATACCCATGATATGGAGGGAGCCGAGAGACCATCATGGCGATTGTTACTTTTGCAATGTTAACATAACTAGATTCTCCGTGAAGAACAAGCATAACATCGTTTATCCGAACGTAGACTCCGCTATCAGACCGATCCCTCACGATGATACGATGCCGATTCCGGTACCTCCACAGCATGGACTCGATTCTTTAGAAACCGAAAGGGAATCCGACGAAGGTGGGATTGGCGGAGATGCGAGACCTTCGGCCGAACTTGACTACACAACTGACGAAGAGCAATCGGAGCCGGAGAGGCTTACCCAAAACGAGTTGAATGACCTCATTAGAGACCTAGCCCTCTCCAAAGAGAAATCAGAACTTCTCTCCTCGAGACTCAAGCAGAAACACTTACTTGAAAAGAACGTCCGTCCAAGTGTGTCACTATCGTAAACGAAACCATGATTTGGCGACATTCTTTACAGTAGACGGTCCGCTATGTTATTGCCATGATATCAATGGACTTTTCGAGAACTTGTCACAGGTACACAGGCGGCGGCGGCGGGCCCCAGAGGCGTTTTTATAGGGTAGGCAGGGTAGGCTTTGCCTGACCATTAATTTTGTCAAACTTTAGAAGCATAAATATATCAATATAAATTAGCGCAATTAGACAAAATCTGTCGATCGCGCCCTCTTAATTCAATATCATATTTCTTTTTTCCATATTAGCTATTACAACCTAAAATGCCCTGCCTACCTTGAATGTATAATATAAATTCAACTAGTGTGGCGGATTTGATATATGCCATTTTTAATACAGAGTAAATGTACATGTAGTCAGCGCGCGAACTTTCCTACTAAACGATACATTTTGCACGCTTACGCTCATTATGAAGCCATCCCGTATCAAGAAATATGAGAAACTACGATTTGGGCGGGGGGGGGGGGGGGTAAAGGAAGAAGATTGATAGGCGAATGGTGTATGACGTCACAAGGGGATGGGGGGGGGGTGTTTGCGCGAATATACAAATCACTTCGTCTTTAGTATGACAAGTTTGACAACGTGTAAGTGATAGATAATGTGATCTATGTGCGTTCTTTTCAATATAAGTTACTATCTAGTGCTTATTATAATGGAAATTAGTGCCGACTATTTGTTAAAAAATATTTTTTTTAAATTGGAAAGAGAACTGCAAATTCAGATTATAAACTCAGGTAGGCATAAATTAAATAATTTCAAAATAATAACAGCTGATAAACAAGGCAATAGGGCCTTCTCAAATGATTTGTTTAGCAAAAACATATGGCTGACTGGATGCCCAATAAGAAAGAAATTGTTCTGTTGGCCTTGTTTACTTTTTAAAAGTGATTCTAGAAACGAGGTATGGAGTAAAGAAGGCTATCGAGATCTTAAAAATTTGAGCAAAGCATGTACAAAACACGAATCATCAAAACTGCATTTAGAATGTGTAATGAAATTACGTTTGTTTGCCAAGTATATATATATATATATATATGGCGCCTCGGTGGTGTAGTGGTTAGCGTCGCTGACTACGAATCCATCGGCTCCGGGTTCGAGACCCGACGGCAGCCGGCGCGCAGCAAAACCCAGCTGTTCATCCTCCCACACAATAAAGAAAGTGGTTGGTAGATAAATGGGTACCCTAGGTGGCCTAGTGGTTAAGACGCTGGGCTGCTGATGGGGCGTGGTTCGGATTCCACGTTAAACTGTAGGTCTAAGGTGGAGTGAAAAGCTTGACCTTCGTCAGAATTAACAATTCGGGCGGAAGCTAACCAAAGGTTATATATATATATGGGATCAATCCCAGAATAGGCACCTGAAATCATTTTTAGGTGCTTAATCTGGGATTGAGGCAAAACACAGGTGCTTAATCTGGGATTGAGGAGAAAAAAATATAAACAGTTTTTAGAGATATAATTTCATTGTTTTTATCAATATTTGAAAAAATCAACTCTAACCTAACCTAACCTAACCTAACCTAACCTAATCTTTTGCTATATCTTCTGCTTTTTTGGTTAGTTTTAAACAGGTGTGCATACACAAAATATAGAATCTTATTGGAACAAGCATAAATCAATAATCAAAACCATGAGAGGATGTCGTCGTGAATTATTCGAAACATATCTATACCAATTTATGTGGCAAGATAGATTTGCTTCAGATGGATTCAGAAACATTCGGGTTCATATTGCAGGAATTTATAATATCTAAAATTTTTCTTTATTCATTAAACCACTTTAAACCTTTTAGAACTTTGCCTTTATTACATTTGTAATAAACTTTGTATAAACAATAAATTTTGTAATCATCAGGTTTTTTTTATTTAATTCCTTGCAAGGTGCCTATTCTGGGATTGAGGTTGAACGCAGGTGCTTCATCTGGGATTGAGGTACATCAGGTGCCTATTCTGGGATTGACCCTATATGGATAACCTATATAATATTCTGCCTACCCAATGCACCAGTCCAATAACCGCCTCCGCCCGTCACTGCACACACCATCTGAGTGGCGCCTCTTCATTGATTCCTCACAGCGAAGCTTTAAAGGGGTTCTCCTGCATAACGAGAACTTAAGCCGTCCATCCCGATCGCCCACTCTGTTCATCGAAAGGAGACGTACGATAACATGAATATACTACTCGAAACAATCCAATACAGCACTCACCTCAAAATCATTGGTATGTTAATGGGCATGCAAGGAGGGTTCACGAAATACTGTTGTTTCCTATGCCTATGGGACAGCCGTGCTACCGCGGATCATTACATCAGACGTGACTAGCATCAAAGAAGCACATACGAGCCAGGAACGGGCAATGTCCAGTGTGCTCCTTTAGTTGATCCAAAGATTTTCATGCCACCTCTCCACATTAAGCTCGGCTTAATGAAAAATTTTGTGAAAGCGATGGGTAAGGCGAATTCGAGAGGGTTTTGATCCTTGTTGAGAAATTTGCAAACATCAGTGCCGCGAAATTGAAGAAGGGAATCTTTGTGGGGCTCCAAATCAGGGAGGTTCTGCAGGATGAAGGCTTTGAAGAAAGCCTCAATGCCTTAGAACTAAATGCATGGCAGGCTTTCAAGTGCATTTGTGGAAACTTCTTGGGTAGCCACTAGTCTCCCGCATACAAAGATGGAGTTCATAAACTGCTCGATGCATATCAAAAAATGGGCTGTCGTATGTCCTTAAAAATACATTTTTCACATTCGCATCTAGATTTCTTTCCCGAAAACATTGGCGGCGCGGTGAGTGACGAACAGGGGAAACGCTTCCATCAAGACATCCAGTCAATGGAAAATCGCTACCAAGGTTTCTGGAACGAAAGTATGCTGGGAGACTACTGCTTGATGTTGTACCGCGACGATCCGACAAGGTTTACAAAAGAAAATCGTAGTCGCAACGTTTTTAGGTTGATGTACATTTCTTTTTATGAATAAAGTTGTACTTTTATGATAAATTGTGCTGAAATTAACACCAGTCATATTTCGATAACTAGATGCGCTAGAGGAAAACTGAAAATAGATTTGGAATCAGCGTACGAAACGGGTCTAGAAAAGTTCGATTTTGTCGACCAGTGTAATTAGTATCAAGCCAGAATTAACAAAAAACCCAGTGAACATTCCATACATCAGTGATATGCTTTTTTTTATTGAAACCGAGTTATTTCTTCTATTATAGTTGACAGAGAATCATTTTATTTTATGTGCCAATCATAATTTTACCATACATTCACGTACATTCGAGTGAAACTTTTGTTTAAAAATATTTATTATTTTGTTTACAATTTTTTTCAAATTTTTCCCTAGTTAGGCAAATTGTTGTGTATTGCTTGTGTATTTCTTAGATAGAGTAGATAGGAAAGCCACTCAAGTGATCATTCCATAGATTAAGATCGGTCAAGCAGACCAAATTAGAATACATTAACAGAACCTTCACATAAAAAACGAACCCGCTCAGAATCCGAGCTTAACGGTCGACCCCCACTGCCACCAAAGTGAGGCCGACCACTTCACCCACAAACACAAGTATCCACACGGCAACCCCCAGCTCCGTATAATCTAAGACGTAGAAATGAATAAAATTGTCCCCCTTATAATTTTCCAAATTATTTACTCTTGTAGACCTAGCATCAAAATTTCTACCGGAGTTGTTATAGAAAAGCTTGCAGAAGGTAAATTTTTGAAAGGACACGCGGACCTTTTTATCAATTTGCAACCCCCTGCTAGAATTAAAACCAATCTCCTTTAGATAAAAACCCAATTAAAAGCATTTGAAAGTAAAATTTACGGTTCTGTTAAAAATATCCCCGGAACAGACCAGATTAGTCGCGTTCTGTTAGAAAATACATTCGAAAATATTCAAACTACAGCACACACCCTATCAGATATATTAGCATTACCATGGATACAAACTGGGACTCAAAACTCACCAAATTTAATCAAAGAAATAAAAGTGGATTGATAGATATGGGAGAAAAAATATTAAAAGGTTATTCGGATTAGCGACCGAAGAAGACATTAAAAGAATTGAACTCAAATTGAATCTCTTCGCGCGGAATCGGCAATATAATGGACACATTTTAGAACAAACCTTTAGGTCACTACACGAAAACAATCGCTTCCTCCACGCCCTTTCGGACAAATTTACATACCTTGAAGCCCTGTTGGCTAAATGCAAGGAACACGAAAGATATCTAGAATTAGTAGAAATAATTAACCTACAAGTAACCCTAATCGATAAATATTTACAACAAATAATTACTAATCATTCCAAAGTTTTGCGTGCGACCCAGCTAACGCATAGAAAAATCATTCTTTCCACACTAATACCATGAGATACACTTCAGTCCTTGATTCACACCTATCAGATAATTAAAAGTATCACTCATATTCCCACTCAAACATACTAATTACCCCCAATTTCTAGAATACACCTGAACTGTACATGGACCACGCCCCTACACGTACCTCATGATTGTACCATTTTTCGATGTACTTACTTATGACGTATACAAATTTCACCCTTTCCCAACACCCTACCAAAACAATTCTAATATCTATCGAATGTATCTCCCCACAGTACCACCTTACCTTTTCCTCACCAAAGACCTTTCAGCATATTCTATGATAGCGACGTCCGGCATTGCAGATTCCCACAAACAAACAAGCAACTCGTTTGTCCTCCACTCAAACCAGTAATTCTTCCAACCACTAGGTCCTGCTTTATCGACTTAATTCGCGACCGTCATGCCCCGGTATGTTCTTTCACAAAACTCCATTCCTCTAAAACCGTCCAACTCCGAATTGGACCAGACATCTGGGTTTCTTTCGTGAATAGGACTACCGCTACTTTCGAGTGCCCGTCATATTATTCCCTCATCAAAATACCTACGGTTATCCGGCTCCCAATTGGTTGTTCCTTGCTTTCAAAAACCTTCCAAATACACAAACCTTATAAGGCTACCATTAATGACTCATACCCCTTCCCGTCGCAAATTAAATTTAAACCCGTTATAGAAATCTTAAATCTCTCCATGAAGCATGTAACCATCCTACCCGAACTCCATGCTCCTAAATGGAATAATCAATTGAGTCGTCTTAAAATTTCAGATGATAATCAGAATAACCTCTTACAAATACTACAACCTGTAACAATGTTTTCAACATCTGCCGTTAGCATCATTACTGTGTGCGCTATTATCATCGGTATACTTGTAGTAAAAATATCATTCTTGGAACGAAGAACAACAAGAGACATTGAACGACGTGAAACTATTTATGCACGACGAAGAGTACGTACCCAGACCACGTGAACTAGACTTAACCACCCCGACTTATGTTTTGCATGTAAATCTGTATTATAAAAACCATTAGTTATCATCTAGTTAGAATTAGTTAGGATGTTATATTATTGTATTAATATCATTCTAGAGGGAAGAGCCCTGTAAAAATGAGCAACGAATAATAGTTATATTCATATATATTTATATTGAGTCTTTTCCGTTTGGAGGCTAGCAGCGAATTTTAATGAAAATCGGTGATACTAATGTAGTTTTGGTCACTGATTTCAAAACCGACGTTCTTTTTTGGAGAAATGAAAAAGAAACATGTTAGAGCACTTTAAATAATTAATATGTATTTTAACTAGCTTAAACTAGTTACAGAGGATTGTGTTAAATTTAGCCAAGTCACAAACTGCTACTGTTTATGGAAAAGTGCTCTAAGTGTTGGAAAGCGTGTTCCTTTGATAAAAATACCCAGTTCTTTCGTTGCCAAAAGTGTCGGTCAAACAGTAAAATGTGCAACTTTACGAAGAATACGTTTTTTGAAGGATCCCAGCAGATCTGTAACAATAAGAAAAAATCAAAAATTAATGCCTAGTTAGGTCAATTGAATGCCCAGTTAGGTTACTTGAATGCCAGGTTAGGTCAACTGTATGCCCTTGACGATTGGTTAGGCTAAGTCATGATATTTTCATTAAAAACACATTAATTATTTAAAGTTCTCTAACATGTTTGTTTTTTATTTCTCCAAAAAAAGAAAGTTATTTTTTAAATCAGTTACCAAAACTGCATTAGTATACCGAGTTTCATTAAAATTCATATGTATGTACGTTCTTATATTCATTTTTACAATGAAGTCAAATTCGTATAACGATGACGAAGTTCGGATAAAGTTTTTTGATTCGCTTTCTATTTTATTTCTGCTAAACAATTAGTGAATTATTTCTTTTTAAATTATTTAATCATTTTTTTTAGTTTACCTTAATAACGTAATCTTGTTAAATTCTGCAATGTTCATTTTCTGTATACATTCTCTCTTCGTTGTAAAAGATGAAGTCATGCCTTGCTTAACGTTTAATTTTAAATCTTAAGCATTTAATTTTTGCTCATATGCATTTCTAATTGTAATTCATAATAAAATACATATTTAAATTTCCATTTTTAGTTAACTCGGCAGATCATGATATCAGATCTGTCAATATGCAGTTTAAAATAAAAATATGGCTTCATCTTCAAACATCTTGATTATCTGTTTAGACGTTGCTACAGCTAAAACATTCACCTTATCTTCAAATATTTTGCAAAATAATGCAGCCTATTGTGAATAAAAACAAAACAAGTCAACATTAAATAATAATGATGTCAACAAAATTTGGTTATATAAACCCATGTAATTTTTCAAATATTAATTCTGATTGACTGATCTGACTTAGAGGCTGAGAATTACTTGTAGCATTTTAGCTGTAAAATTACAGTAAGAAAAAAACTTTGTCTTCTCCTTCGACCCTTGCTCTCTTCAGACAACTTAGTCTTAAATAGAGAAAAATAATTTCCCGATACGTTACAAGAAGAATCGGGGAACCTTCAGAGAATTTAGTAAGCTCCACAGAATTCTCCGATCCACTACAAGAAGAAATCGGAGAGTAGTATAGAAGAAACTTCTGCGATTCCGTATACGGTACCAGCTACTCCAGAGTAACAAATCCGTTGGTACCACCTAACCAGAACCCCCGTCAACTCCGAACCGACCAAAGCCATAGACGGAGGGGTTAACATACATATATAATGTCATAGAGAAGATACTTCAAACGTTAAAAGATTATATCAACAAATGTCAAATGGAAGAGAAGAGGGACGCGTTTATTCTTTATTTCGAGTGTGTATATTAGCGAATACAATTTAGACAAACACCCTTCTAGTTTCTTACGCTCTTCATTCACAATTTTGGAATATTAAAAGATGCTAAGTAGCCTTTCAATACTTTTAAATACTTACTGTAGGTTATTATATCAACATATGATTTTGGAATAATATTGTACATAATTTATTCGGTAATTAAAGTACATGTATCGACATTATATAGGTATGTTGGTGCAAATCATCCACAAGCAGGCTCTATTTTGTAATGCAATAAATACAAAAATGTTCTCTTTCTCTCTCTCATTTTTATATATATATATATATATATATATATATATATATATATATATATATATATAACACAGACCGTGCATGGAACAAGGAACTCTTCTGGAAAAATTAAATCCACTCTAGTCCGAAAAAGTAATGGTAAATGACAAACACTGTAGTTTTTGTTTTTCGTGATGTTAGCCCGACGTGGCCAACGGGTCACTCGCAAAGAGGCCCCAAAAATATAACTTCCCTCACCATCTATCTGCAAAGCAGATAGGATCCAGCTTTAGGACAGGATCTAGGGTTTAAAGTAGCATGAAAAGGTTGAGGAACCTACGAGGTTGGCCAGTATTTTAGATTTAGTAATAACTACGGATGATAAGCTTGTCACTGATCTTCAAGTAATAGAACCATTAAGCAATAGCGATCACAACATGGTGGAGTTTGTCCTCTCAGTAAGTCACTCGAAACCAGCTAACTCGACTAAAATTCCTAACTTGCCGCGCGCAGACTTTTGTAAATTTAGAACTAAATTGTCCCACGTCAATTGAGAAAACGTAATCGGGAACTCCAACGCAAAAATAATGTGGGAATCGTTTGAAACAGTATTTAGGACTATAAATGAGGAATGTGTACCGTACAAGACTAAGCGTGCGAAAGTAAATAACAAACCTTTGTGATTTACTTCTAGAGTAGGAGATATTACAAAGATTAGAGATAGGGCTTATACACTACATAAGTGCGATAAAGATAATTTGTGGTTACGAAACAACTATGATACATATCTCTGATGCGTGAAGCGAAAAGAGAAATAAAAAAGTCCAAGCGCGAATTTGAAATTTCCATAGCTCGTGACGGCAAAGAAAACCCCAAGCATTTTTTTCAATACGTCAATAACAGGAATCCAGTAAAGAGCGTTTCTTGGAACAGTTGAAAAATTTTAACGAAGAGCTAGTTTCTGAAAACAAGGAAATGGCTACATTGCTAAACGAATTTTTACGTCAGTTTTTACTATAGAAGATGTAACGAATATCCCGACGGTCAGAGACACAATACCTTTTGATAATGGTAATACTTTAGATAGTATTGTTTTGAGTGAAAGGGAGGTATGCACTATATTTGTAAATGAAAATGCTGAAATCACCGGGGCTAGATTCCATATATCCCATACAACTAAAAGAATTAAAAGAAAACATTGTTATTCCGTTAACAAAGATTTTTAATGCGTCTGTTTCTGAGGGGTGCGTACCAGGTAATTTCAAGTTAGCGAATGTAACACTTATTTTTTAGAAAGGAGATAAAAGTGCTGCGGGAAATTATAGGCCAATCAGTTTAATGTATGTTGCTTAACTAATCTTTTAGAATTTTTCCAAAGCGTGGTTGAAGTTTACGATAATCATCGGGCAGTAGATGTAGTGTATTTACATTTTCAAAAAGCGTTTAACACTACCGCACAAAAACTAAGGCTCATGGAATCA
>JAJOZX010000100.1:1127500-1282500 GCA_023014485.1 Bathynomus jamesi | reverse complement strand
GGAATAATAATTCCCCAATACGTATGTGTAATTTGTACAAGTATTAGAAAATAGCATCAATGTACATTTGGGTGTATCATGCTCAGGTCGAATATTGAAAAACTTGGAATTTCAAGATTGGAAGTATGTATTCCTATGTAAAATTGAATTGTAAGAAGGTTTCATCTTCTGCAACTTTTGCGAAAAATCGCATTTAAGTGTTCAAAATCGCACTTTTTTGTCGAAAAATGGGATTTTTGGCCAATTTCAGAGACTTGGTAGCTTCAAATGACCTCCATATGTTCCATATTGTTCACATACACCCTTAAGCATTTCTAGTGGCAGGCTTGGACCCATTTAAGATCAGCAAAGTGGTTCATAACCCCTAAAATAACCAAAATCACCCAAAAATGGCCCAAAACTAAGGAATTGTATGATTTTTAGTCTCCTATACAGCATATTTCGTGGCTGTTCTCTTCATCAGGCAGAATCATTTTGTTCTTCTTTCTTGGTCTTGCATTTTCCTTTTTTAAGAAACGCCTCCACCAAATTTTATTTATTTTCTTTTCGGCATCACTGAGTGTGATGGCAGCTGCCCCCACCTTTCCACAAGCTGCTGTGACGTTCAACCTTTTTTATGCAATTGCAATTCTTCTTTAATATTTGTATAAGTCCCTCCTCCACCCCCACCTTGTAATAATATGCTGGTCAACTGAATGTTTTGAGATTTTTTCTTCTGAAAGCATCTTGATTTGTCTAACAGGTCTTATAGAGATCTAAAACATGCTCATAATGTCTTGCTTCGACTTCAAAACTGGCAACAATTCTCTGTGATCGGTCCTAGCACGAAGAAAACCATCTCTTCTCTCTTGCCCATACACTGCATGAGCTGCAGCTGAAACTTCATGGACTGCTCTTTCACAGCTTTGAGTGTGAACTGAGACGTTCTCAACTTCAAGTGGAGACCTGAGAAGCTCCTCAACTTCCCCTCTTGACATCTTACAAGTGAAGAGTGGCTCATACAGTTTCTCCTTATCCAAATTAATCAGAGTAATTGGAGAAGTGGCATCAAAATTCAGTTTAGGGTTTCTATGAGTTCTCAGACTCATGTTTCCATACTCAGACTTACCTCTGATCTTCTTGATCATCTCAACCCCTCATGCCCTCTCCTCCTCATCCTCACTGCACAGGAGAGAGGCAATGAGGTTCTCACTGTGAGCATGATATGCTCCACGAACTATCACATGAGTGATTATGTTCCTGACTTCAGAGGTGTGGCTTCTCAGCAGTCCCAGAACGGTCACAATATGGTGAGGTCCATACCTCATGTGGTGCTTCACCTTGATCTCAAAATACATCTTGAAGTAGAAGTCCAGGCAGAACTTCAGCAGCACCTCCAGCTCCTTCAACACCTCCCCCTTCAGACCATGTTGCCTCATCCACAGTGTCAACAGAGCCTCACCTGTAGTCAGCCAGCGTGACTGATTCAGTGGGCCACACTTCAGACCAGCAACTTCCTTGCTCAAAGCTCCTGTCTTGAGAGCTTTGATCAGTAGGTAGCAGTTCTTCTGGTCAGTGCTAAGGTTCTGTACAATGTCTTCTGGCAGTTCAATTATATCTTCTCCTGGCAGAGCTTTGAAGCTAAAGTTGACAGGTATGTCATTGATCTTCTCCAAAAGTTTTCCTATTGGGCCACTGAACCCAGACTTGGGCGTGTAGGGACCATCAAGCTTGATGATCATGTGCCTGAGGCTGAGTTCATTAATATGCAACTGGCATATCAGCCAGTGACACTTGTGACCTAGCAGTCTCTCCAAGTGAGTGATGGCTCCTCCATCAGGTCCTGTGTTTATGTTGGTGGAGTCACCACCAAGGACCACAATAGTATCTTTAGCACCATGAGCACTAATCCACTCAAACAGAGCCTGAGCTATCTTCAGTGCAGGTTTCTCATTTCCTTCAGGTTCTTCTGGTGTACAATGGAAGAGATACTTCCCCTCAGGTTCCCAGGTAACACTATAGTGTTCTTCAGTTGTAATATCAGGATGGAAGCGGCCAGTTTCTTCATTGTACCTCATGATCTTTGTCTTCTTATCTTGTTTTCCTTCAAAGAAAATTCCCTTGATCTCCTCTCCCTCTGTCCTTTTCTCCAGGGCCTCCACCGAGGCACCTATTACAGACTCCTTGCCCCTCCACATCTTCATCCTGTCAACAGCTAGATATGCCTTAGCAGCAGATAGATGGCCAGCTTTGATGAGATATTGCAAGAAATCAGTTGCAATGGCTGCTGCAGGAGTGTTTGCCACCTTGAACCTGACTGCAGCCGCAGCAGTGCTTGAGATATCCATGTAGTTCCTCCTGGCAGAGGTGGAGACTTTACCAGAGTGACAGTGGAGCTTGTGCCTGGTGGAGTACTGGAAAAATCTGTGTCAGCAGTAGGAGCTGCTCTGCCTGTAGACTCTTGCAAGGAAGTCACCTCATCTTCATCATCATCACCATCATCAGCTCTAAGCAGTAGCTCCTTTTTCTTCTTCCTCTTTTCTGTTTCTCTTCTCAACTGCCTTCTGTTCTTCCTCCTTCCTCTTAGCAGCCTTCATCTGCTTCACTGTTTCCTTCACATCAACAGATGCCATCCGGAAGCCAGAAACTTCTGAGGTTTTGATCCTCTGGTAATGGAGCCACTCTAGCTCTAGCTTTGGAATCTTATGAGGCAGAAGATAGTCACAGTTGACATGAAGTCTAGCAGCACAGCCAGAGCAGCCAGATGCTTCAGTTCCAAAGAGAGTGATATCATGTCTGCAGGTTGTTATGTCAAACAATGTATCAAGTTCAGATATTCTCTTCTCTCTCTTTGCAGCCTTCACTCTGCCATTCACTAGGTCAAACATTTCATTCTACCTGACAAGAATCTTCCTGACAATGGATCTCTCTTGATTGATCACAGGAGGAGTGAACTTGGCATTGCTTTTGCGCCACTGTGCCAGTACCATTGATGCCAAGTCCTTAGCCAAATCTTGCCGAGGGTACTGAGCTTTCTTCACATCATCCAGAAGCAGCTTCTCTTCATGGAGAAGGATTCCTCTCTGAAACAAAGCTCTCCAGGTTGGAACTTCTGTGTGAAATAACTGCTTGCCTGGACCCACCAGATCACTCAGCTTTGAACCAGAACTTTTTCTGGTCTTTCGTCCTTGCTTAACCATGGTGGCTGCACAATCTTCATGAAGCTTTGCATCTGAAACAGAAAATTATCACAGTGAAACTCTAGTAGCCTGTAACAGCTGTTACAATGGTTTTGTTTGGTAAGAAACCGGTCTGTTACATTTGTACTACAGTGTATGCCCTGCACAGCTGTTCTGTACATAACCAGAAAAAGAAAAAGTGGAAATTTGAACACATAAACGTGATTTTTTGCAAAAGTTCAAGAAAACAAACCCTCCTAAAATTTAATTTTACATAGGAATACATACTGCCAATCTTGAAATTCGCGCTTCATTCAGCATGATACACCCTAATGTACATATCTGTAAATCGCAAATTTAGAAACTAAGTTGCTGCTTTCAGTTACTGAGCAGCTGTACCGGGAAAAAAAAGGTGTATACTGTATAAAACAATAAGACATGAATAAGGCAAGCAAAAGGATGAAACTAATATGTCGTTACATCTTCTATAGTGGTGGGATAGTAAAAATAGCGTTGATTTATTTCAAAGTTCTTTTATTTCATTACTAATAATGCAGGAATAAGTGCTACTAGTAGAGCTGAACTATTTCATGTTACTTTTTGACCACACCCTAGAGAAAATAATGAAAACAGTCAAATACGGTTTATTTATATATGATAAAATAACATATTAAGTGTGACTATGTGTATGCGGCAGCATCAGGATTTCGATGCTGACCAAGCTAAATATAGCCCATTCCACCTGATAACGCAGGCAGACTTCCAAGCACTACAACGTCGTTGTTAGTGGCCCAAACTTAATTTTTCAATGCTTTTATTTGTTGTAAACTATAAGAAAAATATGGTTTTTATTTATCCATAACTATAGAGGGAAATTTTTTTTTTAATATTTTCTAGCTCCCCACTCACTGAAGTTGTGAGGTTCTGTGAGAAAATGTTGCAGGTAAATTTTTGTTTCCATCAGTTCATATTTAGGGGTCGCTCACGAGTTTCAAAATTTATCCTTCAATCACTGTAATAGGTATTATATGGTATACACTACAGCTCCACCGCCTCTGGGTTCCCCCATCCACGAGCTGATGGATGAGTACTATCCGTTCTATGACAGGGGTGTCATGGTTGGCAACCACTCATTGTCGCCCAGTCAAATAGCTTTATCTGGCATCCGGAAACTTCCGGCGATGCTTCGACACTACTTGCAGCAGATACTGCAGCTGCTCATCGTCTTTGGTGTGGCGGCCGCTGTACTGTTGGACGAGGGCCACAGCTCGCTCGGCGTAGTCATTCACGACCCTGAGGTTTTCCACAACCCTAAGAACCGCCTGAAACTCCTCCATTTTTTCCCATCCATCCGGATCTTTGTTCAAGAAACCTGCTGACAATTGCAGTCGTTCGAAGAACCTCATCGAATTCTTCGTCGCAAGGCTCTCCAAAGACGAACTGAGAGGCGGGTTGACACGCTTTGGAATCTGCTCTCCACCCTCCTTCTTGTATAGGACTGCGACCATCCGAGGTTTCGTTGCAGATGGAACATCGGTATCGAAGAAGGCCAATGGAATCATTTCCTCAGAGAGGTACCAAAGCTGTTCTGCCAGCTTTTGACTGGCTGCTTTGGATATCTTCTGCTGTGGATACGACCTCAATGTTTCCAAGATGCAAAGGTCCTGGGCTGGAAGGGAAGCGGCCATCTGAGCAGTGAATCATGCCTTCAGGTAGACTGTCACAGCGAAGATGCTCATGTCTTGCAAGTATGTTTTCTCTTTCGGTGTGAGATATTGCAATTGCTCCCGGAACATCCACATCTTGATAGAATACAGGACCTTGCACATCTAGTGAACGTGATGCATCGCACCTGGGCGCTTGAATCGAATCGGCAATTCAAGATTTCCACCAAGGAAGACAATGGCGAGTTCCAAAAATTCCTTGTAATCGTCTCAGTATGTTTCGCGCTGGATTTGGTCTTTCGCGAACTTCAAAAGTTCTTATTTGACTGGTAATAGGGATGGACCAATAATGGGGTCATGGGGTCATCGACACCTGTTTGGAACTTGCTTTTGTCGATGTAGTTCAACTGTTGCTGGAATCTCTTGAATAACAGAACCTTAGGACCAGTGTTAGCAGCGGCAGTGTCGAAACACATCCCCACCACTCTTTCACATAGTCCCCAAAGTTACAAGAGATCGAACACCGATTGCTGTTGCCCACTTCCCGAAGCTATTTTTGGCACTCCCAAGAGCTGGTAGTTGCCATCTGAGGTGGACACTAAGACAGGAAGCAGGTCCACCTGCTCGTTGTTGGTAAGATCGAGCAAAAACTTTCCCTCCCAGTGCACCACCACTGGTCTGGAATGGAATCGTTTTTGGACCGATTCAGTCCGCTGCTGCGATAATGCTCTCGGCTGCGCTTCACAGAGGATCGGCTGAGAGTCAGTTCCTCGAGGTTTTGGCCAAGGCTGCGAGCTGTTTCCGATAAAATATCGAGGGTTACTCTTCGACTGCTTTCCTCTTTCGAACGTCTTCCTCTGCTTTCCGCTTTGCAACCTTCTGCTCCTTCTCCGCCAATTTTTTGTCGACGGAGCCCATTGTGCCACGCCGACCGGGCTCTCTTTGAGCGAGAAGGAGGTCGCGATCTTCTTGAAACTGGATCATCTGGAGAGCGTTTCCATGTGCAATGTCGAACAATTTGTTCAGCTTGCTTTTGAAAGACGTCTTGTTTTGGACTTGTTTTGGATTTCGCCTTCCCTTGCTCTTTTTCAAAGCCTGCCACTCTTTGAACAAGACAAAAAGCTTCTCCAAACAGTGGTCCTTCCGGCGTGTTGGTATGCGGGCTCTTTCCCAAAATGAGAAAACTTCCTTCAGCAATTCTTTGGCGCTTTGTTTGGTGTCTTTCTTATTCACAACATGATGGTGCAAAAAACACCTAGGACCTGGGCATTTGAAGACAGTTTACTGCCTAAAATCTTTTGGTTCGGTTTGTCCAACAAGTAAAAACCACGTGTTTTTGATATGTTCGTCACCGTAACCAATATATACCAATGTATGGTGTACCAATATCTATTAAAATCTATTTCATACAGCTATATTTAGCACTCCAACTTGTGAAAGAGCAGAAAATGGCATTAATTAGCACCTGTAATAGATCATAGTAATGAGCGACTCAGAGAAGAATATATAACCCCATGGGCGACCACTAAGTATTTTCTGCTATAGTGACACAGATTAGGCTGGTGGGAGCTGGAAAAATCGAAAGTTCGATTTTATGGACCACCCTAATACATATGAAATGAAAATGAAAATGAAAAGGTTTATTGACAGACTATAGTCCATATGACAAATATTATTAATACAATGACAGTCCACATACTAAGGATAGAAATATGTACCAGTTGATAAAGAAATAATACAGTAATGTCGGAGCAGTGGCGGTCCTAGCTTACATGACGCCCTGGGCGAACCTCACCTTCAGCGCCCCCCCCCCTGTTCGCCAACACACACACATTCGAATCCCCCCAAAATAAGGACAGACATAACTCTTTCACAAAATAACTTTTTATTGGACTAATTGTTGGAACTTCAGAACCAAAACAAAGACTCAAATTTCTGAATTTTACAAATCCTTCATCACGTAAATAGAATAACTCACTTAAGAGAATGTAATTATGATACTATGAACAGGAAAAATACAAATTAAATTGCACAACTGCCATAAATAAACTAGAGAATCAAATTTCTAAATTGTACAAATGCTCTATCACATAAATAGAATAGACACTTAAGAGAGGGTAATTATTATGCTACACTTTGAACAAGAAACAAAATAAATTGCACCACAGCACAACTGCCATCTAAAGCCTGACTCTTCTTACTTTCCTTGATGCAAAGTCATGAATTAAATCATCATATGAAATCTGCTCAGCAATTGTATGATTTATACTGATGATGGCCAGACCGGTAAGGCGTTCCTGTGACATAGTTGACCTCAGGTAGGATTTGATGAGCTTCAGCTTTGAAAGCTCCTCTCTGCTTCAGCAACAGTGACTGGAAGAGTAAGACCAATTCTGAGAGCAGTCCACAAATTTGGATATATTTCAGAGAGCTCCCTTTCATGGATAAATGTCAGCAGTTCAAGCAAGGATATGGTCTTGATGGCAAGTCAGGCAAGTTCTTCAGCTCCTGTGCAAGCTCTCTGCCATCCAAGTCAGATTGTCCCTTAAAGTGTAGTGTAGTACTAAGGTTCACACATTGTTCTGTCAGCTCCTCAAATGTGAGATTTTGGAAATGTGTCAGCACTCCAAACTTCTCTCCCACAATTTCCAACGTGGAAAATCTTTCCTGAATGGCTGATGTTGCAGCATCAACCACTGCATTGAAAAATGTCACCTCCAGCTTCTTCAAAGCATCAATCAAGGGCTCATCAGATGCTTCATAGGAGAAGTGCCGCTTTGTGGACCTCAGCCGTTTTTGTTTTAACACAGCCTCCACATTCATTTGTTCACAGATATCTGTGGCTGCCATTTGTGCAGCCACAAAACCTGTTGCCCTGTAATTGCGGAGACCTCTCTCTGTTTTTTTAGGAGATTTACTGCAACATCAACGTGCATGCTAGGAGACTGCATCTGCTTGCTCACATGCTGAATTTGGCACAACAGGTCATGCCACACCACTGAACAAATGGCGAAGCGGTATGACCCAACCTCCTCTGACAGAGATTGAGCCTCGACCTTTATTACAGAGTCTTTGGTGTGGTCCCTCACCTCGATCAGTGCATCTCTCACTGCAGCTGCCTGATATCTCAGGGGCTCCACACTCTTGATCTTGCTTTCCCACCTTGTATCAGACCACATCTTCAATGTGATTCAGAGAATGAGCCCCACATGGAACAAACAGAGCTCTGGGATTAATTTCTAGGAGTCTGGATTGAACACCCTTGTTTTTTCCCCTCATGTTGGCCCCGTTGTCGTATGATTGTCCTCTACAGTCCATGAAAGGAACTTTTAGCTCCTCCAGTCTCTTCAGAATCAGAGATGCCAAATGTTGACCAGTGGACTCCTCTGCCTCCAAAAACCCCATGAAATGTTCCTTTATATGGGGCTTCCCCTCCAGTGACAACCCGAATCACAACTGACAACTGTTCAGTGTGGCTGATATCTGGAGTGCAATCTAGAATTATTGAAAAAAACTTTGATTGTTTGATGTCGCTCACCATTGCTGAAATGGTCTTGCTGCTCGACAAATCAATGAGTTCGTTTTGTATGTGGTGGCCGAGGTAGCTGGTGTGACTGGAGGTCCCTTTTTGGACACGGTTAATGTGCTCTTGCATTATAGGATCAAATTGTGCCATCAGTTCAACTTCTTTCAGAAAATTGCCATTTGATGGTGAGAACAATTTTTCTGTATGTCCCCTTAGTGCCAAATTCCTAACTGCCAGGAATGCACAATAGCAGTGAGACGTGTCAGCACCGCTCTCCATCTCAACTTCTCAGCCTCCAGAAGTGCCATCTCCTGCTTGTCAATGGTCTCCCCCTTTCTCATCCTCACTGCCAGTTCTTTCCAGATTTTCATAGAATTTAGGTGTTCTGAACTGTTGTCATGTGATGTGAGCAATGAGCTTGCATGCTTCCAGTCCGAGAGTCCCAAACTTGTTAAATTTATTTTCCTCTTGGAAAATAATGTACAACAGAAACAGAAAAGGCTGTTGTTTTTTAAGGAATAGACCAACCAACTTCTGGTTATATTTTCCCCACTAACCAATGACTTCCTGAAGTATTGATGGTGGAAACTTCTTCCGTCACTGTCGTTTCTAGGGAATACAAAGTCAGATGGTACTTGACTTGGTCCCCTGGAAACCAGTTGTGTCCGAATTCTCTCAGTCAGAACTGAAGGCCAGTTAGCAGGGTCGGTGGACAGAGACTCATCCTCAGGAGGCGATTCTGCTCCAGGCCTTTCTAATTGAAAGAACAAGAGCATTACTCATTAGTATACACACCTAAGTTAGATAACACATTATTCACAGCACTTTGTTATGGTGGTGGTGTTATGGAATTATGGTGGTGAAACACCACACATACCCAGTAACCCAGACCCAGTGATAATAACATTATAATTTATAACTGTTTGCAAAATGCTTTGCAGGGATGCACACACATACACATACACACACACGCACACACTCACAGACATATGTGCACACAAACTCACCTGAAGAGTCCTGCCGGGGAGAAGTAGAAGCAAATGGGTCTTCATCCTCAGGATCAGACTGCATTTGTGGAGACATATGTGAGGCTGAGGAGGTAGATGGCTCCTCAGCCTCAATAATGGCAGAAGTAGACGGCTTCTCATCCTGGCTAGTGGCAGAGGGTGTTCCAAAATATTTCAAAAGTGCCCCTGCAAATAGTAAAATAGAACATAACAGACCAATGCATGAATAGGCTAGTACAATTAATTTAACATGTTATTAAGCACAATTTATTAAACTTTTAGAACAGGAAACAAATGAATAATACAACCTCCTTGGTTAATGGCTAATTATATACATAATAGTACACTTCAAATGACTCAGAAAGCTATATCACAAAATAGCAGTGTAATATAGCAGTGAAGAGTAGATGACATAGCTCTATACCTTTATCTTTTGCTCGTTTCTCCTCTTCTTCTTTCCTCTTTTTTCTAAACTGAGCACCTGATAGCTTTGACCTCTTCTTATCCATTTGCGGTTATTTGACAGACCTTAGTGGCTTAGTGTGAAGATTCGTTCTGTAATAAATAATATACATTTCACTATTTAACCAAACCCAGAAAAATAACATTACATATGTTAAAGTATGGGCCTTTATTCCCAATAATATTAATCTGGAAGCATTTTGCATTGTTTAGGTCTTTTATGGGAAGGTTTATGGAAAATGCAATAGATGGTTTTTTATTAATAAAAATATATTTATTGATCTTTTATTATTTATTTTATTTTATTTTTTATTTTTATTTATTTCTTTATTTATTTATTCTTATTTTTATTTTTATTTTTTTGCAGGCGCTCATGCCGCCCCTCCACAAATGCCGCCCTGTGCGGCTGCCCATATTGCCCATATGAGGAACCGCCACTGTGTCGGAGTTAAGTGGAGCTACAGACAGACGTTTTCGTACCAAGAATTCCATAGCTTAGAAGATAAACGGCAGGACCATGGATAGCTTGGATAATCGGGTTGGTTGATTTTTTAATTCTTTGCATTAGAGTATTAGACTGTATTGAGCACGTCTTGTTACCTCCTGGAAGCTCTGGACATTGCGGGTAGCAAACATTTGCGAAGCTGAGCATCTCGGGGGTAATTTATGTAAGAGTCTAAAAGACTTGTTATATAGCAAATTTAAGGTTCTGCCAGAACCTTTTTTATAATTCACCCAGAGTTGCTGTCCGTATATATTACTGCAGAAAGTACGAAAGAGAGTGTCTTTAGCTTCACTTGTACAGAACCGAAAGTTACTTATAGTCATATTCGCTTTAGTACAAAGGCTACGAGATTGGTTTCTTATATCTGAGTCATCACTCTAAGAGCTGGTAATAGTTTGACCCAAATACTTAAACCCTTGTACTTCCTCAATTACTTCACCTCTCATTTTGAACCTAACATTAGCTGGCTGATTACAGCTTTCAGGATGAAATTGCATAACCTTAGTTTTTGTAACATTAAAAAGAATACCATGTTTCTGCGAATAAACTTCGCAGACCTTTAGTAGCCGATCCAGACCTTTAACAGAGGGACTTATTAACACCATATCATCGGTATAAACTAAGTTATTTATCCTTATGCTATCTATACAACATCCCACTGTTGCCTCATTAATTGAAGCAATTAATCCGTCAATATACACATTAAACAGCATAGGGGAGAGCAAGGAGCCTTGTCTCACCCCGCAAGAGGAGCCAAAATATCCGGATAGTACATTGCCCCACCTAACGGTAAAAGATTGGTGGGAATACCAAAATTTCAATAAATTTAATATGTACATAGGAACCTTCCTGTCTTCTAGTTTTTTAAATAAAATAATGTGGTTCACTCATCATATGCCTTACTTATATCTAGGAAACAGCTATAAATAGTTGAAGTACTGTCAGTGTATTTGGGTATTGTTTCTTTAAGTACATATATACACAGGTCAGTTGAGTGGGACCTTTTAAAACCAAACTGATTAGGAGATGTCCATAGGTAATCATTTAATCGGAGTAACAAGAGTTTTTCTAGTAGTTTCGAGAAGCAAGAAGCGACAGCGATAGGCCTGTAATTATTGCTGGACGGAATGTCTTCATACTTATTTTTGACCAGGGGTAAGATATATACCAATGTTGGCCAAACCCCGGCTCACGAGACAATTTTGGCTTTTATTGTATTTATCATAAAAGACAAAATTCATAATACAAATATAATTTCTTTTCCACATAAAAAATATATGGAAAAAAAAGAGAAAAATTGAATTGACAATAAAATGCGTCATGCGTTCGACAATTTCTTTTGCATGACAGGCACTAAGCGGGATAATTACGTAATTAACACCAATCGCCACTCACCAGTGTCCAGTATCCCGCGAGCTACCCTGCGGGTCGCGTGCAGTAACGAGTGAGTGTGTTTTAAAATTGGCTTCTTAGATCAAATAGTGGCTACTTTTCTCAGCTATACAAGTGAAAGTTATACAACCCCTTACTTGATTAAAATGACTGAGCAGACAAAATGTAAGAAACGGAAATATGAAGAAAATAGAGTTTTTAAACAGGAGTGGGAGAAGAGCTTTGATTTTACTGTTAAGGGTGGGAAACCTGTGTGTCTTATCTGCCACGTGGCACTCAATCACTTTAAAGCCAGTAACTTAAAGCGTCATCATGAAACTAACCATAAAAATTTTATTACGGAATTTCCTCCCAAATCAGAATTGCGGAAGACTAAATTAACAATGTTGAAATCTAGCCTAGTTGCCCAACAAACTGTACTTTCATCATTGTGTAAAACAGCTGACTTAACTACTGAAGCTAGTTTTGTTATGGCATGGAATATTGCTCGTGCTCAACTTCCCTACAGTAGTGGAGAATTTGTGAAGAAGAATATTGCCGATGATACTGCAATTCTCGTTCCAGATAACACAAAGCTTCGAGAACAAATAGCAAGTATTTCTATTTCCCGCCACACTACAGAGAGAGACGTGTTTTCCAGATCAGTGCTGAAATTACATGCTCGTTGCAGAGTGATTTGAAGAATTCTGTTGCGTTCAGTTTGGCCCTCGATGAATCCACAGATATTAAAGATAACCCTCAACTGGCGATATTTGTTCGTTATGTTGCTGGCGATGGAAATGTGAAAGAACTCTTGGACTTAATGACCTTAAGAGAAACCACCAGAGGGGTTGACATAAAGAACGCACTTGACGAGGCATTATCAAATGCTCAAGTACCATTGAATAAACTTGTCAGTGTTGCAACAGATGGAGCACCAGCTATGGTAGGACAAAATGTAGGCCTTGTTGGGCTCTTGACACGCGATCCCAAGTATCCTGTGTGTCTCTTTATTCACTGTATTATTCACCGTGGCCATTTGGTAAGCAAGTACTTTAGGTATGACAGTGTTATGAAATGTGCTCTAGAAATTGTGAATTTCATTCGTTCAAATGCAAAAACGCATCGAGCGTTTAGAAATTTTATCGAGGAGCTGGATCTTCAAGATAAACCAGATGACCTTTCATTCTACTGTATTGTAAGGTGGTTATCAACTAGTATTCTCCTGAATAGGTTTGTTGTACTGTTGGAGCCTATCATTGATTTCTTGAAAGAAAAGGGAAAGTCATATCCACAACTAGAAGATCACGAATGGGTGCAGGATCTAATGTTTTTTACTGATGTAATACACCTTCAAAATCTAAATTTGGCACTTCAGGGAAAGGATAAGGTCATTTCTGACCTTACACAGACAGTTTTCAGCTCCCAGAATAAAATAAAGCTCTTCCAAAAAGATCTAGTAAAAAAAAATTTGACCACTTTCCCCACCTGAAAAACCGCGCAAACACTTTTCCTTATATTGAAATAAAAGATAGTAAATTGGAGGAATACAAAGGTAAATTAGAAGGACTAATTGATGATTTTCAGTTCAGGTTTGATGAACTAAAGAAGCTAAAACCATGCTTCGAATTTCTTGTAAATCCTTTCCTGATTGATGTCGTCAACGATGGCTGTCCTGTTACCACACCTTTTGTTACGGAAGCTGCTTCAATACAAACAGAACTTTTGGAGTTACAGGAGGACGTGGGTTTAAAGTTGATACATAAAAGCTTTTCTGCAGTTCAGTTTTGGAAGCAAGTACCAGAGACAAAGTATCCTCACCTCAGGAAAACCAGTTTCCGACTTATCTCAGTTTTTGGGACAACTTATTGCTGTGAAGCACTCTTCTCGGTAACGAACACCTGACTGAGTTTCTTCATACCACCTTAGCATCACATCAGCTAGACTTTAAAGCATTAACAGCCAAAATGAAGACCCTAAACTAAGCCTTCTACAAGCAGTAATTGAACAAGTTAATAATGTGAGTATAACTATATGTATACATTAGCTTCGCACTTATAAAGCAGATTACATTTTCTCCAATGTTTTCAAAAGTTTTCCCCGATTTCAATGAAATTTGTAGCAAATAATCACTATATATATAGCAGCATTGATGGTATTCATTTCGATCAAATATTTTGATAATTAAAATAATTATCGCATTTTATTGAAAAATATGTAAAATATTGTGTTCCGAATTATTAAGCAAGTATTCTATTTACGGATCTAAATGGTGAAAATGGGTAAGAAGAAGGATTTAACATTAACTGAGAAAAGAAAAATAGTCAAGTTACTAGCTGAAAATAAATTTATAGTTCAGTTAAACTTTCATTTTTTCCTTTGTGTGTGTGTGTGTGTGTGTGTGTGTGTGTGTGCGTGTGTGTGTGTGTCTGTGTGTGTGTGTGTACAAGAAATCTAAGATCATCGCATTGCATAGAGTGCGCACCAATAAAAAGAACGTCACGTGATTTCGCCTACTATCCCCTTTGGAAGGGCACACATCCTCACCGCCGTGTTCAGTTGACAGCATTAGCCGTTGGTGTCCAGACATAACTTCTACATTTGAAGATATCTCACGTTAACGATTAAACAATGATGGCTGCCGCTGATATTATATATATGCTCTACATTTCTGATGCGGTACTCGGCAAAGTCTACAGATGTGATGAAAAATAAAAGACTTCTAGTCAGGCGTCTTCTGATATATTTAAGTCAAGTCTAAATCGTGTGAAACTGTTTGTACAGGATACTCAAATACTTTATAAATTTTCTGATTAGAGCATTACAAGCTTCCGCAATGCAAAAGCCGTGATGAAATAAGTTGTGAGCTTAAAATGCGTAAAAGAATACGCCCAATGTGGAGTGAATGAGTCAACGTTCACTGAAGAGAAGCAGAGGCTGTGGATTATGAGGCTCAATGACAAATGGCACGACAAGACCTATTACATCATGTTACACCTCACCGAGTACACACATATGCTGCTAATCGCAAATCTTTGGTTATAGACAGTTTAAAATATTTCTATCACTACATCCATATATACCACGACGAGGTGACTAGTGAAATTATAGCTCAAGGTTTATGTGAATTTTTAACAGAATTTAGTGATGAATATTGTTTATCCCCCAAAGTAGAAGAGTATGCGCACCAATTTTTCTTTAATAGGATCCCTCAGTGTCAATAAGTTTTTATCCTCATTTACTTTTTATGTGTACATAACTGATGCTCGTGAAAGAAATATGGTGAATCCATTTGTTCATGAACAAGTTAAAAAGTCATTGGTACGCATCCCTGCAACGGATATGACAAAACATTAAAATCTGTATTGCTTCTTCCATCGCAGATGGAAAATTTCTCTAAACATTTACCCGGTATAATGGGATCCAGTTTTAAACATTCATTTATACGGCCAAGGCGTGTCGATGTTTTCATGTTGGAACATTACCGTATACGAATTAATCACCTTATCGCAACAGGCGCAATACATGTTCTAACCAGCACGACTCGCTAACTGAATCAATCCGCTCGCCGTCCGTCTCACAAACATCTCAGAGATTGATCCAACTGGACGTGCTCTCCTGACAGACTTGATAGAAAACTAATAAAAGTTGGAATTACCGTTAAGCAGTATCCTCAATACAGTATACAACATCTCTTCTCTTCAAATCTGTGCGTGTATTTAAAAGTAACAGTGATGCTCTTAATTACGTGCTTTAAGTAAAATTAAACAAGTAGACTCGAGAAACCTAATATTATTTATTTGAGTATTGAGGAGATGGATAAAATATTGATGGTGATTGAGAAGTGGTCGGTGGAGACTATAAAATATTTGCAGGGGTGGGCACAAAAAGAAAGCAAGTTAACGACACCCCCTCATTCTCTAGTATTTGCACGCTGCATGTGAATTGTGATACTAGGCAAGCCTCTGTCGATATACGGTTGGTGAGGAGAAATAATGCTTCATTCTCGATAGATTATTGAACAAAGATTAAGTGTGCGCTTGGAAAGAGTTCTTTATAACTTGAATTTAGTGATGATGTAAAAGTAAACGATATCATCTTTAAGCGTGCTCTTGATTGCATTCTAATGATGTTTAAAAAGAGTGAAAGTTTTGCTTCAGGTTGTAAAGTAGGCATGAAAATAGTTTTAAACACTCTAAAAGGCCTTTATATAGAATATACCGGGTGTCCCATTCGAAATGAAACAACTTTGAAACCTTATAATTTTTTATTGAATGATGCAAACAAAGTAATATTCACAGAGTAAATAGTCAATGTCATATAGTTTCATATGACATATGTGAATTATAATATTTAGATACATTATAGTTCTTCATTGTATGCATTCAATATGTGCACCATTTGTAGCACGGACCAGGTCGCAACGGTACTCAATTTCCCTCCCACACGTTGCCTAGCATCTCAGGGGTTACAAAGTCCACCGCTGAACAATTTGAAGCTTATATAGATAGAGCTGCAGCCGCTTGCTCACGGCTCTATGCACAGTTGAACGAGGAATCTGCAGTTCGACACTGGCACGAAGGATGGACTTTCTCGAGCTATTACCAAAAGCGCCGTGTATTCGTTCAACATCTTCCGATCTTGGTCGCCCTCCAGAGTGTCCCTTTAGAACACTGCCAGTCTCCTCAAATTTCTTGGTCCATGCATATAGGTCTCTTCTGGTGGGTGGTTCCTTGTGGAAAGGTGTACGGAATCGCCGTTGCACCAGAGTATGGGACTTCAACTCAGCCATCCATAACACACATTTCGCTTTTTCTTGTGGGGTAAACATAATTCAATCTGAAACAAACAAAAAACATTACGACAAAAACATATGCATACGGTGTAGCAACTGGCAAAGTTTCAACATTCTCGCATTAATACTTTAAAAATTACAGAGTTTCAAAGTCGTTTCATTTCGAATGGGACACCTGGTAGATCTACGCATACACTGCGTTCGCACTTATTAAGCAGATTACATTTTCTCCAATGTTTTCAAAAGTTTTTCCCCGATTTCAATGAAATTTGTAGCAAATAATCAATATATATAGCAGCATTGATGGTATTCATTTCGATAAAATATTTTGATAATTAAAATAATTATCGCATTTTATTGAAAAATATGTAAAATATTTTGTTCCGAATTATTAAGCAGGTATTCTATTTACGGATCTAAATGGTGAAAATGGGTAAGAAGAAGGACTTAACATTAACTGAGAAAAGAAAAATAGGCAAGTTACTCGCTGAAAATATAAAATCTATTGAAATTGCGAAGCAGTTTGGCAGAGCTTATCGAACTGTAAACAAGTTTGTAGCGGAGGGTACCAAACTGAGGCAGCGAAGTGATAAAGGGCTATAAGAAAAGTGACAAGGCGGCAGTTATCTGTAATCAAGCGCAAATTGCAAAGCATCCATTGTCCTCAAGTAAAGAGGTTTTTGAGCAGGCTGACATACATAATGTACCAAGAACATCTCGATGTGGAATCCTCCAAACAATGGCAAGACGTGTAAACCTACGATTGAGTCACCATTAACACCCAGGTACAAGAAGCAGCGTGTTAAATGGGCGCGTCAGTACGTGAAAACAGATTTTAATACTGTATTGTTCACCGATGAATGAAAAGCAACCCTTAAGGGACTTGATGTTTGGTCAAGAGGATAGATTGCTGAGAGCCAATTTCTACCATCGAGATTAAGACGCCAACAAGGTGGAGGTAGTGTCATGTTTTGGGCAGGATTGATAGGCAATGAAGTAGCTGTCCCATACAGAGTGCCTGATGGTGTAAAAATGAATGCCCAGTCTTACACAAACTTTCTAAAAGAAAACCTCATTCCATGGTAGAGATTGACCCTTAGCAATCCATCTTCTTCACCAACCATCAGATCCCTCAAGGGTTGCTCTTCATTCATCGGTTAACAATACAGTATCAAAATCTGTTTTCACGTACTGACGCGCTCATTCAACACGCTGCTTCTTGTACCTGGGTGATAATGGTGACTCAATCGTAGGTTTACACGTCTTGCCAATTGTTTGGAGGATTCCACATCGAGATGTTCTTGATACATTATGTATGCCAGCCTGCTCAAAAACCTCTTTACTTGAGGACAATGGATGCTTTGCAATTTGCGCTTGATTACAGATATCTGCCGCCTTGTCACTTTTATTATAGCTCCTTTATCACTTCGCTGCCTCAGTTTGGTACCCTCCGCTACAAACTTGTTTACAGTTCGATAAGCTCTGCCAAACTGCTTCGCAATTTCAATAGATTTTATATTTTCAGCGAGTAACTTGACTATTTTTCTTTTCTCAGTTAATGTTAAATCCTTCTTCTTACCCATTTTCACCATTTAGATCCGTAAATAGAATACTTGCTTAATAATTCGGAACAAAATATTTTACATATTTTTCAATAAAATGCGATAATTATTTTAATTATCAAAATATTTTATCGAAATGAATACCACCAATGCTGCTATATATAGTAATTATTTGCTACAAATTTCATTGAAATCGGGGAAAAACTTTTGAAAACATTGGAGAAAATGTAATCTGCTTAATAAGTGCGAACGCATTGTACTTTAAGTGGTGGATTGATGTTAAACCGCATTTATTGCGTAATACAAAGTAGTGAAGATGTAAATGTAACTACAATTACTTGCGAGTTTACTATTTTATTTATGAATGGTAGAAAGTGAACTTGCAGCATGTATTATTATTTCCATTTTATTTCTGGCATATATACTAAATAATTATTATTATTCCCATTTTATGTCTCAAACATATATACTAAATAAACCAAGTATGTATTACTTCTGTCTTTAAAACTGTTGTGTATATACATATTTTAATTCGTCTTTACAGACTGCATTATTATTTCTATTTAATGACTGCTATATATATATATATATAAAATAAACAAAGCATGTAGTTGTGTTTCATTTCAGCCTTTAGACGATGTAGAGTCCCCTGCAATAGTTCCGCTCTACCCTCTCCGAGATATGATAGCAACGCAATCCCTCTTAAATCCCAGTCACAAACCCTAGCTCTCTCCCTCTCCCCCTTCCCCTCCCCTCCCCTTCCTCCTCTTAGGTGTTGTCATAGTAATACTTTTATTTTTTGAAAACTAATGACAGAATAAATATTTTGTTTATTTATTTAAAATGTAGGAAGATTATTGATATACACAAACATTAGCGGAAGCTCTTAATATATTTTTGAGTATTTATAGAGGAAATTTTATTAGAAATTAAATGCGTAGATGGATGAGTGAGTCACTTATTATGTAAAAGAGTACGGATTAGGAGGGGAAGGTAAAAAAGAAAGAAGCAAAAACACAATTGACAGAAGTATTTGATAGGGTGGGAGGAATGAGAAACATGGAAGGAGGTAATAATCGGGGAAGAAGGGGGGGGGAAGAGAAGGGTCATGTATCAGTACGAGGTGAAGGGGAAAGAAAAAGGAAAAAAAAATGAAGGTAAATCAAAAGAAAATAACAAGGAGGCAGGAGGAGGGAGCAGAGAGAGAGAGAGAGAGAGAGAGAGAGAGAGAGAGAGAGAGAGAGAGAGAGTTACAAGGAAAAGAAGTACCTCAAAAGGCCTTGCGGCCCATACCGAGGAGGTACCAATGGCAACGGGTGCCAGGGAAAATTTTTTAAAAGTTTATTTTTCTTTCAACTATCCTAGCAGTAGTAGAAAACTGGATAGAAAAGTAGAAGGCTCTCTCCCCACCCTCCGCTCCCTCCCTGCCAGAGGCAGGTACGGAAAAAGGTTGAAGAAAATACCTTGACCCTGGAAAAGTAGTCAAGGAAATTTTACAGGAAAGAGGAATATATAAATAGCTCTATATTTAGCTTGCTCACAGAGACACCGTGCAAGCGATCTCTGCAGAGTTTTCTTATGTTTTAGTCTTGAACTATGAGAATATTCAGTACTTTGTCTAGCCTATTTTTAAACACATTTACACTTTGACTGGAAACAACCTCTGAGGGAAGTTGGTTCCAGATATTAACTATTTTATAGGAAAAGAAATTTCCGCAGACTGAGGTCCTAAATGTCTTTACACACTCAAATAGTGTGCAAGATTTCGTCTACCCTTTTCTTGAACTGATCCACAGAGGAACTGTTTCACAACTTCCGAAGGTAACCTGTTCCATGTGTCACAGATCTTATACGTAAAGTAATTCCCACACACACTAGTCCTAAACCGTTTCAAATCCAACTTCCAACCATTGTTGCGAGTTGGGTTATCATTTAAACTAAACATACTTCTAAAATCGACATCGTTGAACCCGCGTAAGAGCTTGAAAACCTCGATCAGTTGACCGCGCAGCCTCCGAGTTTCAAGCGAAAACAAGTTCAGGCGCGTAACCGTCGATTGTAGCCCATATGCCTAACGGAAGGGATTAACTTTGTGGCCCTCGCCTGCACTCGCTCCAGCCTCTCAATATCTTTCCTGAGGGTGGGCGACCAGAAGTGCACAGCATACTCCAGGTGCGGCCGAACAAGGGAATTGTACAGTGAGAGCACAATCTCCTTGTTCCGAAACTGAAATTGCCTCCTGATATAACCCAATAGTTTCTGGGCTTTCTTTTCCACCTCTACACACTGTTTCGTAAACTTAAGATCGCTGCTAATTAGCAACACCCAAGTCCTTTTCTAAATCAGTCACCTCGATATTACTACCCAACATCGAGTAGTCCGACTTGGGATTGGCGTAGCCAATGTGCATCACTTTGCATTTACCCAAGTTAAACGGCATTTGCCATTTTTCGGACCACTCTCCTATCCTACCTAGGTCCGCACGCAGTTCCTCGATCGCTTCGGCGTCCCAACATTGGCCCCAAGCTTGGTGTCATCAGCGAATTTGGCGATCCGACTGACGATGCCACCGTCGATATCATTTATGTAAATGATAAACAACAGCGGCCCCAAAACGGAACCCTGAGGAACCCCACTAGTGACCGAGGCCCAACCCGAACTAGCCCCTTTAATTACCACCCTCTGCCGCCTATTCCTCAGCCAGTTTTCAATCCACCTACCTATTTCCCCACCGATACCCAGCGCGCGCACTTTCGCCATTAGCCGGCGGTGAGGTACCTTATCAAAGGCTTTCTGAAAGTCGAGATAAAGTATATCAATCGCCCTACTCTTATCGTACTCACTCAACATGACGTGGAAAAACTCGAGCAAGTTGGTGAGACACGACCTATGCCGTCTAAACCCATGTTGGGAGTCCCCAAGCAGCTTGTAGGAATCCAAATGGTCAACGATCCTATCAGCTATTATCCCTTCTAATAATTTACCTACAACTGAAGTGAGACTAATGGGACGATAGTTCCCTGGACTTTCGTGATCCCCTTTCTTAAAGATAGGGGTCACGTTGGCTTCCCTCCAGTCACCAGGCACCTGGCCCATCTCCAACGAGGGATAGCGAGAAGAGAGGGAGGGAATGAAGGCCGGGCAGAAAGAGGGACTGCGTTGCTTTCCTATCTCGTTGAGGGTTGAGCGGAACTATTGCAGGGGACTGTACATGTAATGTGTGTGTGTGTGTGTGTATTTGATTGCTCAGAAAACATCGTTGAAGCCAGTGTAAGTAGGTATAATCTTAAGACAGATTGCAGCGAAATGCCTGTGGGAGGGACAAGGGAAAATATTTTGATATCAGTTCCTGAAGTAAAGAAGTTAATTAAAGATTTAAATAATGGTTCTGCGTCAGGGGTAGATGACCTATCGAATGACAACTTAAAATATGACAATGACTAGCATGTCTGCATATATCATTACTCTTATCAGCCATTCCTGCTCATAGCTATATCCCTGCAGAGTTCATGAGGGTATATAATTCAGGGGTGGCCAAGTTTCCTGGACCCAAGAGCCACATACGACGTTTTTCAGATGTACAAGAGCCGAAAAATATTTTTAAAAGAATTTAAATATTAAAAACATAAACATACACTGCGTTCGCACTTATTAAGCAGATTACATTTTCTCCAATGTTTTCAAAAGATTTTCCCCGATTTCAATGAAATTTGTAGCAAATAATTACTATACATATATAGCAGCGTTGGTGGTATTCATTTCGATAAAATATTTTGATAATTAAAATAATTATCGCATTTTATTGAAAAATATGTAAAATATTTTGTTCCGAATTATTAAGCAAGTATTCTATTTACGGATCTAAATGGTGAAAATGGGTAAGAAGAAGGACTTAACATTAACTGAGAAAAGAAAAATAGTCAAGTTACTCGCTGAAAATATAAAATCTATTGAAATTGCGAAGCAGTTTGGCAGAGCTTATCGAACTGTAAACAAGTTTGTAGCGGAGGGTACCAAACTGAGGCAGCGAAGTGATAAAGGAGCTATAATAAAAGTGACAAGGCGGCAGATATCTGTAATCAAGCGCAAATTGCAAAGCAACCATTGTCCTCAAGTAAAGAGGTTTTTAAGCAGGCTGGCATACATAATGTACCAAGAACATCTCGATGTGGAATCCTCCAAACAATTGGCAAGACGTGTAAACCTACGATTGAGTCACCATTATCACCCAGGTACATGAAGCAGCGTGTGAATGGGCGCGTCAGTACGTGAAAACAGATTTTAATACTGTATTAAATCGAGGAAAAACTTTTGAAAACATTGGAGAAAATGTAATCTGCTTAATAAGTGCGAACGCAGTGTATGCGTAGATCTACCAGGTGTCCCATTCGAAATGAAACGACTTTGAAACTCTGTAATTTTTAAAGTATTAATGCGAGAATGTTGAAACTTTGCCAGTTGCTACACCGTATGCATATGTTTTTGTCGTAATGTTTTTTGTTTGTTTCAGATTGAATTATGTTTACCCCACAAGAAAAAGCGAAATGTGTGTTATGGATGGCTGAGCTGAAGTCCCATACTCTGGTGCAACGGCGATTCCGTACACCTTTTCACAAGGAACCACCCACCAGAAGAGACCTATATGCATGGACCAAGAAATTTGAGGAGACTGGCAGTGTTCTAAAGGAACACTCTGGAGGGCGAACAAGATCGGAAGAAAGTCCATCCGTCGTGCCAGTGTCGAACTGCAGATTCCTCGTTCAACTGTGCATAGAGCCGTGAGCAAGCGGCTGCAGCTCTATCCATATAAGCTTCAAATTGTTCAGCGGTGGACTTTGTAACCCCTGAGATGCTAGGCAACGTGTGGAGGGAAATTGAGTACCGTTGCGACCTGGTCCGTGCTACAAATGGTGCACATATTGAATGCATACAATGAAGAACTATAATGTATCTAAATATTATAATTCACATATGTCATATGAAACTATATGACATTGACTATTTACTCTGTGAATATTACTTTGTTTGCATCATTCAATAAAAAATTATAAGGCTTCAAAGTTGTTTCATTTCGAATGGGACACCCGATATATTCTATATAAAGGCCTTTTAGAGCGTTTAAAACTATTTTCATGCCTACTTTACAACCTGAAGCAAAACTTTCACTCTCTTTAAACATCATTAGAATGCAATCAAGAGCACGCTTAAAGATGATATCGTTTACTTTTACATCATCACTAAATTCAAGTTAAAAGAACTCTTTCCAAGCGCACACTTAATCTTTGTTCAATAATCTATCGAGAATGAAGCATTATTTCTCCTCACCAACCATATATCGATAGAGGCTTGCCTAGTATCACAATTCACATGCAGCGTGCAAATACTAGAGAATGAGGGGGTGTCGTTAACTTGCTTTCTTTTTGTGCCCACCCCTGCAAATATTTTATAGTCTCCACCGACCACTTCTCAATCACCATCAATATTTTATCCATCTCCTCAATACTCAAATAAATAATATTAGGTTTCTCGAGTCTACTTGTTTAATTTTACTTAAAGCACGTAATTAAGAGCATCACTGTTACTTTTAAATACACGCACAGATTTGAAGAGAAGAGATGTTGTATACTGTATTGAGGATACTGCTTAACGGTAATTCCAACTTTTATTAGTTTTCTATCAAGTCTGTCAGGAGAGCACGTCCAGTTGGATCAATCTCTGAGATGTTTGTGAGACGGACGGCGAGCGGATTGATTCAGTTAGCGAGTCGTGCTGGTTAGAACATGTATTGCGCCTGTTGCGATAAGGTGATTAATTCGTATACGGTAATGTTCCAACATGAAAACATCGACACGCCTTGGCCGTATAAATGAATGTTTAAAACTGGATCCCATTATACCGGGTAAATGTTTAGAGAAATTTCCCATCTGCGATGGAAGAAGCAATACAGATTTCAATGTTTTGTCATATCCGTTGCAGGGATGCGTACCAATGACTTTTTAACTTGTTCATGAACAAATGGATTCACCATATTTCTTTCACGAGCATCAGTTATGTACACATAAAAAGTAAATGAGGATAAAAACTTATTGACACTGAGGGATCCTATTAGAGAAAAATTGGTGCGCATACTGTTCTACTTTGGGGGATAAACAATATTCATCACTAAATTCTGTTAAAAATTCACATAAACCTTGAGCTATAATTTCACTAGTCACCTCGTCGTGGTATATATGTATGTAGTGATAGAAATATTTTAAACTGTCTATAACCAAAGATTTGCGATTAGCAGCATATGTGTGTACTCGGTGAGGTGTAACATGATGTAATAGGTCTTGTCGTGCCATTTGTCATTGAGCCTCATAATCCACAGCCTCTGCTTCTCTTCAGTGAACGTTGACTCATTCACTCCACATTGGGCGTATTCTTTTACGCATTTTAAGCTCACAACTTATTTCATCACGGCTTTTGCATTGCGGAAGCTTGTAATGCTCTAATCAGAAAATTCATAAAGTATTTGAGTATCCTGTACAAACAGTTTCACACGATTTAGACTTGACTTAAATATATCAGAAGACGCCTGACTAGAATTTTTTTTATTTTTCATCACATCTGTAGACTTTGCCGAGTACCGCATCAGAAATGTAGACCATATATATAAATCAGCGGCAGCCATCATTGTTTAATCGTTAACGTGAGATATCTTCAAATGTAGAAGTTATGTCTGGACACCAACGGCTATTGCTGTCAACTGAACACGGCGGTGAGGATGTGTGCCCTTCCAAAGGGGATAGTAGGTGAAATCACGTGACGTTCTTTTTATTGGTGCGCACTCTATACAATGCGATGATCTTAGATTTCTTGTACACACACACACACACACACACACACACACACAAAGGAAAAAATGAAAGTTTAACTGAACTATAAATTTATTTAAACCACAAGTAATAAATAAATAAACTATAAAATGTTATCAACACTTAAATAAACTGTAAAACAAACTCTCTCTCTCTCTCTCTCTCTATATATATATATATATATATATGTATATATATATATATATATATATATATATATATATATATATATGCGCCTCGGTGGTACAGTGGTTAGCGTCGCTGACTACGAATCCATCGGCCCCGGGATCGAGACCCGGTGACGGCAGCCGGCGCGCAGCAAAACCCAGCTGTTCATCCTTCCACACAATAAAGAAAATGATTGGTAGATAACCTATTGGTTAAGACGCTGTGCTGCTGGTGGGGCATGCATGGTTCGGATTCCACGTTAAACTGTAGGTCTAAGGTAGAGTGAAAAGCTTGACCTTCGACAGAATGAACAATTTGGGCGGAAGCTAACCAGAGGTTATACTATTCATGCCGGACGGTAGACGAAAGGTACATTACCGTAAGTCCTGGTACCGTTTCCTGTAGGTGTTACGACACACCTTCGTCTCTGAAAGCTCCTTCACACCACCCAACTTTTGTGCACGAAAGTTATGATTCTTCAACCAAGCGAGTTAGTTAGTCACCCTCAGCTTCTTCATCTTCTAAATTCATTTGATCTTTGATAAAATTAATGTTGACGATCTGATGGTTTCCGCGATTCAGAGTTATGACTAGCTTTCACAATGTATTTGAACTTATCCCCAACCCTCACACTAGGGCGGAGTGAAAAACTCATTTTTCGAATTTTCAAATTGGCTAGAGTGGAAAATGTGTGGAGTAGTGAGGAAATAAGCTGCTATGAATTTAAAATCATAACATTAATATCTTCAGGTGCCACAATGACCTTCAATATTGAAAAAAATTGAAAAAAGCAGATTTTAACCAATAATTACAGAAGAGTCCACGATGCACAATAGACAAGAATTTATTCACACTTGTATAAAAATAGCTCAGTCAACCTTTAAAAAAGTTTCTATTCTCTAAAAACAGTTTTCTATAGTCAGCTCACTCAGCTGTCACGTGAGTACCTCGGTTCAGTGTAGCTGTCGCTCTCGTAGCAGGTGGGTGTTCTGTTGTTGGCGTTACTCAGATAGTCTAAACTATATTTCTTATATATTTTGCATTTCTGTATTGTGTTGCCCTAAGTTTGCCATGTACTATTAACTGAAATTAACGTATAATTGATATTAGCTCTTCCTTTTTCAGATTTGTATACTTTCAAAATGTCTCGAGTTTGTGCAAAATCAACCAGGGCCTCAACTGAGTGCCCCATGTTTGGTATGGGGGAAGATTTGTGGCACAGGAATCTTCCTACATACGAAGGAGTACGAAGGAGTTTTTAAATATTACTTGTTTGTAAGAAACGATTTGAAACAGAATACTAATAAAGATCCTTCAATATCTCAAATATTAGAACAAGTTGTTGATAAATTGAAAACAATTTGGGAAAGTGCTTCCGTCCCAATTCTGTCAGACAGGCGAATTGAAACAATGTTCAGAAGCTACCACGAAAAGTATCGTGTCATTATGAAGCAGAAAGCAGAAAAAATTCTGAAGCTTACAAAGCAAAGATTGATATGTTCAAAAAAGAAGCACACACGAAACTTTTGACATTGCATTGCAGCGTGCAAGTGCAAAGTACTAACACAATGTTCTTGTCCCAAAGAAAAAACGGTTCCAAAGGAAGAAGTGACGTTCCTCTTAGATCAAAGGAGTGAAAGAAAACTGTTTATTGATAGAGTAGATATTACACTCTCAAAGAAAAAAGCATCTACGTTGCTAAGAAAGCAAAAAGAAGCTGTGAGGCTCACCAAAGAATCTTCACAGGAGAAATTGCAGGATACAAATGTTGAATTATCATCATCGACATCAAATAGTGAAAGTGAATCTGGCGAAATATCAGACGATACATTTCCAGAGCCAGTTAGCTCGAAGAGAAAGCTCGAACAACCTGAAGAACAATTATTCAAGAAAAGGAAAACTACAAATCTACCTTCAGTGGCTACTGCTTGTGACAGGACTGCAGTTTCAGATCGAGCTGCAGCATTCATTGTTAGTGCAGTATTGCAAGATATTGGAGAAGTTTCTATTGACAATACATCTGAAGTAGTGGATAGGAGTAAAATCAGAAGAGAAAGACAAAAGAAGAGATCAGAAATTATGAAAGATCAAAATCAGGTCCCAATCAGAGGAATCTATTTTGATGGTCGAAAAGATTCTACACTCTTCCAAGAAAAAAAAAGAGTCCAAAGTATATCAGAAGAAGGTAACAGAAGAACATATCACTTTAGTGAGAGAACCTGGTTCAGATTATTTGAGCCATTATTCTGTGAATTCTGGATCAGCTGAAGAAATATGTAAAGGAATGTTTGAGTATATTGGAAATAATGACATGAACCTGGAAAACCTTGTTGCCATTGGATGCGATGGTGCAGCAGTCAACACTGGAGAAAAGGGAGGCGTTATAAGGCTTATAGAATTGAAGCTGAAGAAGCCAGTTCAACATTTAGTGTGCCAGCTCCATGCCAATGAATTGCCATTACGCCATTTAGTTGCAAAGCTGGATGGAAAAACATCTGGCCCCCGCGGATTCACCGGTCCTATTGGCAGAGAATTGGACAACTGTGAGAGTCTTCCTATTGTCGAGTTTGAAAGGATTGATGCTGAGGAACCAACTGTAGACTGTGAAGATCTTAGCACCGACCAAAAATATCTAATTGATATTCATCAGGCCATAACAAAGGGATATTGCTCTCCAGATCTTGCTCATCGTAGTCCAGGCAAAATGGCACATTCACGATGGCTGACTACAGCAAATCGTTTGCTTCGTCTATACGTTTCAACTGTAAGTCCATCTGAGAACCTCATGAACATTGCTTCTTTTATAATGAAGGTCTACATCCCAATGTGGTTTTCTATTAAGCAAAGTACGTCTTTTGTCAATGGCTCAAAACATGTTTTCAAAACTATTGAACTAACAAGAACACTGAATGACGAAGTAAAGGATATTGTAAACCCTGTCATACAAAGAAATGCATTTTTTGCAAATCCAGAAAATATTCTAGCATCAATGATTCATGATGACCGCAGCGCCATAAGAGAATTAGCGTGGAGGCGAATAAAGAAAGCAAGGCAAACAAACAAGGAAAAAGTTGTGAGGCGTTTCACAGTACCTGTTATTCAATTTGAAGCTACTGATTATACTGATTTAATTAATTGGCAAAAATGCATTGTCACTGAACCACCTGTGACAAGACACCTGACAGAAAATGAGATTGAAGAATTCATAGAAAACAAGAGTACCCCTCCATTCGAGAAATTCCCTTGTCATACACAAGTAGTAGAAAGAATGGTAAAATTAGTGACTGAAGCATCATCAAAAGTATTTGGATTGAACGCGCGAGATGGCTTCATAAGATCAACACTTCAGTCACGTAAAAAAATGCCATCATTCGAAAGTAAAGCTGAATATAAAGTTTAAATAAAACGTTAATATAAAAGAAACATGCGCAAGGATGGGTGGTTGGGAGGGCATGGGTGGAGCTCGACACGCAGCCACCTCCTCGTGGTGAGTTCTGGATTATTTAGATCATTAATCAAAAGAAAATTGATCTAAATAAACTAAGAGCTGCGTAATTCAGTAACTATTTTGGTAATTGGAATACTTAATATATAATAATAACAAGTAAGTTTCAGTTATTGTACTAATGCAGAATATAAGAAAATCATTATATTTCACTTTTTTCGACGGCTTTGTGGCACCTGAAGATATAATTTTGCAGGACTAATATTTATGCACAGTCATTATCTATAGCACCCACATATTTTCCGCACTAGCCATATTTGAATTTCGAAAGAAAGTTTAAAAACCTCATTTTCGATCCGACCTACCTCACACGTATCCCTTAAGTTTTTTTCCCAGTGGAGACAAACGATTCGGTAGACGCTGTCTCTATGCTTATCCTTGAGCGCGTCAGTCAACTCTCCGAGGAAGTCCCCAGTAGGAGGCATATATTCGCCTTCTTTATCCATGAATATCACGCTATCTGTATCTGCGTACAGAACCTACCGCCGAAAAGATTGCATCAGGCTCCAAAACTTCGTATGTGCGTAAGCTGTTGTGAAATTGACTACAGGTATGTTTATGACACGTGACGTATCCGTAGACATCTCTGTTCTGTTGTACCTTATTGTGTAAGTGTTACCCACATTCGTGATTTCCATGACTTTTTTATTGATAGAGTTGGCGTGGATCCACACTTCTTTATAACTTTGAGCTAGATGGACATTTCCCTTCTCTGTATTCTGTGCAAATTTGCCCCAAAGACTATTCAGGCACAACTTTGCACTAAAGTGTTTGCAAGGGTTTCGCGCAATGTGGCTCCGTTCAAGTTGTATACCTCCACGATCATGAGAACGCTGAATGTCTGTTTATTTTATCATCGGTCTCAACGCCGCGCAGGTATCCTGGTGCCTCAACTTTATCTTTCAAGAAGGTGTTTACGGAGGTGGTGAAGAGGTTGTGGAGCTTCTGAAACCTCCACACTTCATAAATCTTCAGTGTCCTGTAGCCTTGACGAATGGCTTGGGACAGCTCAGGAATTGTATGAACGCCCCTGATCTTCCTCTGATTGAATGTATGATTACATTCCCTATTGTATTCCTCTGCACACTTCACACACAGAGGGAACATGAGCTTTTGATCTATGACAACAGGTAAGACAGGCATCCATAATTCAGTTGGGGGAAAGTCCATCAACAAAAGGAAAGTCCAAAATAGTTTTCGTTCAAATTAGTTGAGAAGTCTTCAATGGTAGGTCGGGGCCCACCAGTTTTTCAGGTGCGCCTACAGGGTATGAGTTGTTCTTCATAACGTACAGGTATAAAGAACAGAAATTATAGTGATGGAGTTTTACGCCCTTCGTAGGTGGAAAGTATAGTTTCAAGGGGTTTGTGCGTCTACCAAACGGACTATTTCACATTTTAGAGAGTCCACTACCATTAAACGCTAAATGTTCTTATTTATTCACGATACTGTTCATCGGAATCCAAACGTGCATCATATTCTTGTTCCCCCAGAAATAGGTCCCTATAAACTGATCTCTGGTATGGTTCCATGCAAGACTATCGTAGGGGGAACTCCCGTGGTATCTCTTGTAACTCCACACTCTGCACACCACAAACACCCGTTAAAAGAGTACACTGTCTTCACACCAGTGTGAGGGTCCTCACTTAGCCCATTGACCCAAAACACATGACCGTTAATCTTAATTGCCATTTCACCCGTGTTGCGAGCATGTTTTATGAACATTCCTGTCTGCTGTTTTAGGTGTTTGAGCCAGTAAATAGCCTTATATCCATAACTACGCGGAACGTTAGAAGGAATGATAGCCAGGCTGTCTTTAGGCATAAAGTTATTCTTGAATACAGTAAAGCACAATGACACGATCGTGGCTGTGGCTTGTAGTGGATCACAATTGAATAGGGTTATGTACATCTTTCTGAAGGCCTGGAAACATACTCTAAGCACACGCACATCAGTCACATAGTAGCGCTCGCATTCGTCCGCTATATCGTAAGGATTGGCAAAATTAAATCTTGTATACTACCTCTCACAATCTTCTTCACTAACAGTCATACTGTCATGGTTAAAGTAATGTTTGGGTGGTGGTGGTGGTGGTCCTAAATTATTTATAGTGTCGCCGGTGAGGAAAGTGTAAGGGAAATACTTTTGAAACTTCAGCATCTACGTCCATTACCTTGGTTAGCTTAGCTAGTTTACAAGGTCTGAATAACGTCATTCTTCATCTGCATTGGTTTTAATTTGTTACCTCTTTTCAAAGCGTCCTCCGTGAATATTTCTGAGGACTCATGTTGAAGCAGCTCCTCATAAAGGATCTGCGTATCAAATTTTGTGCCGTTATGCGCAAGACTGTAAAGAGCCATTTTGTGAACGAACCGACAGCTTAACAATATAGTGCGCAAAGTGTTTCACAGGCAATTCTCTTGCAGACGTCTTAAAAATGTTTGTTAGTTTGCCACATTTATGGCATTCATCACACTCAACGTTCATGCACTCGTAGCAGATAGTCTGACTACGAGGAAATGTGGAATAACCTTCTTTGTATGTCTATATACCTGTATGTGTATGTCTACATGTCGTAGTATACAGTTATACCAGGTTTATTTTTAGGCTGTGCATCATTCATAACAAAACATGCTTTACATCATCCGCCTTATATTGAGCATAGCATGTAGAACAATGAATTTCATCGCAGCTATGTATGAAACATCTCTTGTTATCCAACGTATGAAGCGTACCACTCTCACAAATTCTTATTTTCTTGACGTCCCATGGAAATCAAAACGTATTATTGAAAAACATGTGTCTACATGTCCCACAACACCGTAAACATGATCTATATCGATCTTAAAGTTCTCCAAGTAATGTAATTAATATCTTCTACAGCCAGCCGCCTGTAGGGTATTACTATCCAAAAGTCGTTTCTATCTCCATCGTGTGATCCGAACCCGAGTGCTAGTCTTACGCTAGACTCTCACCCCTCACTGCTCTGGAAGGGAAACGACACGATACGTTCAACTACGCGTCGTAGCCCACGTTCAACACCGTTGTTATACACGACTCCCTGATCGATCTTGAGTGCGTAACGATTTCTCACCAGCGAGGGGGTAGTGGTATTTTTACGCACCAGCTCGATTGATACGCCTCTGTCTGCAGGTTGAGATATTGCTGACGAGGTGGGGTGGTACAGCGGAAGGGATTAGGAAATACTGAGAAGTGGAGTCATGTTTATTTGAAGTTGGCACTACTGTGGTTGGTGAAGCGTATGACGTGGAAGGTTGAAACTCCGCTACAATTTCAGAACTTGTTGAGGCTGCAACACACGGTGCGTTCGTAGAGAATTTTACACGCTTATGGGGCATACCTGACGTAGAAGACGTTTCAGCTCTGTGGTTATCGTCCTCGTGGACCCGTTTTTTTTAATTCGGGGGTATGGGGAATGTCGTTAATGTTGTTGAGGAAAAACAACGCTGGGTTTCGGAACGCTAACGGATGTAAGGTTTAAAATTGGCAAGCTAATGCAGGGAGCGCAGTCTTTTGCCTACAAATGCAACGTCGTCATCATCATCGTCATCGTCAACATCTACGAGAAATTCATGTTGCTGTTGAGGCCCGGTGCTGTCATCATTTACGATTCTTAAGAAGAAAAAGAAGTAAATAAGGACGGTGAATATAAGCACTGGCACTTTAAATTTTATATTTCATAAAGGTAGCGTTTAAGAGTGTTTTGCTGGAGATGGATTCTGTAGAAAATTTAAGATTCACGAGTCCTTCTACGTGCATTATATCAGGTCCTACAGGATGGAGTAAAACCGTGTTTGTGTTTAAAATCATTAAAGATAAAAGACGCGCTGTTTTCGAAACCTGTACATAAAGTTGTATGGTGTTACTCAACACATCAATCTATTTTCAACGATTACCAAGACATTATTTTATTCCGCAAAGGTGTTTATGATGTTAGTTCGATAAAGGGCGAAGAGCATATGGTTATTTTAATCGATGATCTCATGTTAGAAAAGAATCAAATGTTTGCTGAGACATTTACAGTATTCTCCCGCCATCTTAACATAAGCGTGTTCTTCATCAAACAAAACCTATTTTTCAAGAACAAATATATGTGTGATGTTTCATTAAACACAATATCTCGTATCATTGGCGCAGCTCCGAGATTTATCGTAACTTGGGGTATTAGCCAGTTAAATGTTCCCGAATCAGCGTAAAGAATTTTTGGAGATTTATAAAGAGGCAACGAATCGACGTTACAGATATTTGCCTTACGACCTTCACCCGCGAAACACATTTAGGGTGTTTCTAAGAACGAATATATTTCCAAACGAGGCTCAAACAGTGTATTTCCCAGAATGACGAAAGCATAAAGAAATACCATGAATTTATAAAAGCCTTTCCAGCCTACCTCACACTCTCCAACGGTTGTTTCTCAAAAATGTGAAACCTGACTTTTTGAGAGTGTATCTGTGAAGTCTGCCTCACTGTTATAACATGCACTGTGCCAATGACACCTTCGCAGAAGACTCGCTTACGTCATTACAAGAACATAACACGAGCTCTCGCTCTTAAAAAACAAACTGCGACAAAGAAAAAGAGAATTATTGTACAAAAAGGTGGATCATTCCTCCACATTTTATTTTTAGTTTTGGGGTCTTTATTGTCTAGTAAAATATAATGAAGAAAGTAGTTGTGGTTCCGCACGAAGTGTACGCTTCACTACAAACTACAAAGAATCAAGAATCAGTTCTAGAGCCCAATAAAAACAGGATTAAAAGAATGGAGAGTGAATTGCTGAATCTGTTAAACACCAAAATACACCCTCAGGAGAAAAGAATTTTATACGAAGTAGCTCTTCAGAAATTTCTTCAAGAGTACGAAGATTATAAAACGCCTGTGGAGTAGGGTGGCCCACTTTTCAATTTTTTTTGAAAAGTATAGGTGATCGTGGTTTTTCCCATTATTTGGCACTATACTAGCACATTGGTACCATTTTTACAATAATTGATCAATATTTAGGGGTCTCGCATCGACCTTGAAATTACTAGTTTTTTTAAAAAAATGCGTACTTTTTAACTTTTTACTGAATCAAGATAAATCATTAAGTAGGGATGTTTTCTGAATCCTCTTGATGAGAGAAGTCGTTTGGTGTGCCTGCCAATGTTATACGACTAACGGTTTAAAGGTTGTGCCTGTATACAGGTAATACCAATGTGCTAGTATAGTGCCAAATAATGGGAAAAACCACGATCACCTATACTTTTCAAAAAATGAGTCACCATACCCGGGCGGAATGTATAATGTATATAGGTAATTAGAAAATGCACTATGCCTGTGCCAGGTACCTAACCTCTTTATTTTTTTGCAGATCATAACATTTTGAAATTCTGTCTGAGTTCCTCATCCTTTGTCATGGATAAATCGATGGCAACCATAACTGGAAGAACTCTTGAAGCTACAAATAGTCATCAAAACGAAAGGCGAAAATATCATCGCTACTTTCTCTAAGATGGGCCTCGGAAATTTTTTTAGTTGGCCAACCGTCGTCCTCCATCAGTGGTAGCAAATTGCCAACAACACGGCAGGTTTTGCAATACTTCTTCAATGTTATCCAGTACACTGCTAACAGGAAAGACACATTCAAAGAAACCGTAAACAACGTCTTAAAGTTTTGGAACATGGCCCGCATTAAAACAATCACAAAGCTCAACTGCGAACGGAAGCTAGAGACATTGTGGAAAGAGTGGCACTTACTCCAAAAGAGTTCTTCCAGTTATGGTTGCCATCGATTTGTCCATGACAAAGGATGAGGAACTCAGACAGAATTTCAAAATGTTATGATCTGCAAAAAAAGAAATAGATTAGGTACCTGGCACAGGCATAGTGCATTTTCTAATTACCTATATACATTATACATTCCGCCCGGGTATGGTGACTCATCTTTTTGAAAAGTATAGGTGATCGTGGTTTTTCCCATTATTTGGCACTATACGAGCACATTGGTATTACCTGTATACAGACACGACCTTTAAACCGTTAGTCGTATGAAATTGGCATGCACACCAAACGACTTCTCTCATCAAGAGGATTCAGAAAACATCTCTACTTAATGATTTATCTTGATTCAGTAAAAAGTTAAAAAGTACACATTTAAAAAAAAAAACTAGTAATTTCAAGGTCGATGCGAGACCCCTAAATATTGATCAATTTTTGTAAAAATGGTACCAATGTGCTAGTATAGTGCCAAATAATGGGAAAAACCACGATCACCTATAATTTTCAAAAAAAATTGAAAAGTGGGCCACCCTACTGTGGAGTTCCCCGTAGTTATCAAACATAGGGGAGATGCTGAATTTGGTGAAACTAGAGACGAATAAACAGAACAACGGGGCCAGTCCGCAGCATCTCGAACATGCAATAAAAATAGTCTCCCTTATATATTGAGGAATAAAGGACTAAGCCTTTATAATCTATTGAGTGAGGATCCTGTTATACATTTGTCTGATACTGGTGAGGTTACTGCTGAAGGAGCAAAGGTTCAGGGTTCAAATATTATTGATATCTTACATGATTTGGTTAGAAAGTGGGATAGACCATCTCCACCAGGTTGGAATCACATTAAATCGAGGCTACAACAGATAAACATACCAAAAACACTGATTGACAACCAAAACAGAATATAAGTCTGGAACAAACAAAACATATACCACAACAGAGCACGCATTCGCCTGCGGGTGTAACAATTCTGAAGAAAAAGAAGAAGAGACCAACCACCAACGCACAACCCTACGCATGCGCTTCTAAAATATGCAAATCACTGACGTATTAAAAAAACTATTACGATATTTCTAATCCAGTTTCTTTCGGTGGTGTTCAAAGTCTCTACAGAGGTGTTTATACTGAGGGTTTAGAAAAAAAAGACCTATACACCTAAACATTTCATAAACCTATGAAGAGAAGGTTAATAGAGGACCTCCCCCGCCTATGTGTTACATTTACAGTAACGTTGTGGGACACCAGTTTGTTGGGAACAGTCAGGTACGATTGTTACTTATCGTGAACATACTCCATCATAGTGAAAAATGTTTGAGTGTTACGTATGATAAGCCCCATTATGTCAAAGTCGCCTCTAACCTAGAAGCAGTAGGTTCTGTCAGAAAGGTAGACGGTAAAAACTACACATTCGGTTATGGGAGCTTAACAGTGAAGCTTCGCTTCCGGGGTGCTGCAACAGAATGACGCACAAGCCTTTTACAGTCTACCGCGGTGTAAATTATTTGCGTGGATGTGGCATCGAATCGATCTTTTCATCTATACTACGTACGGCAGTCCCCTTACTGAAAAGTGGTGCTAAATATCTTGGACAGAAGGCTCTACAATAAGGGATTAATACGGTTGAAGATATAATGGCCATAAATAAGTGGTTTTGGTAAATAGAAATTGTAAATAAATTTATAAATAAGAGTTAAACATGGGACTAGTTCGTGTAGCATATAGACTCATTAGATATTTAAATATTTGGGCGATTAATTACATTAACCGAAATCCATATTGGGCTCCAAATAAATCTAACCTAACCTATCTGTCGTAGCCTACCTAAACTAACCTAACCTATCTAACCTAGCCTACCTAAACTAACCTAGCCTACCTAAACTAACCTACCTAACCTAACTTACAGAAAAACAATTACATGTGGTTATATGTTCTTTTGGCCGATTTACTTGGAGCCCAATATGGATTTTAAAAGGAAAAATTCAAAGTTTATATAATGCAAATGCCAAATTTCAATGAGAAGACACGGCAGGAATTGGATGATCCACCTGAGGGCACTGAGATGGGCAGTAACGCCACCAACCGGAAAAAATAAGTTCCCTTTAAAAGGAAACTAACGAGATCAACTAGACTTCACAATGACATTAAAAATTAGACTTTACTAGATCAGATTTGGGTGCGGTTCCCGTGTGACTGCATCTGGGGTATATTTATATTAAATATCACAGATCACTTCCCTACGTACACTATGCTAATCACTCACTTCTCTGCAAAGAAACCCATAAAAGTTGATTATAGATCTTACAGGGATAATAACAAATTAAAGTTCGTGAGAGAAATAGCAGCTTTTGACTGGACAAGAATAAACAAAAGTAACTGTGGCCATTCGAACAAAATTTCATCCATTCTCAGTCACACCAATGGATATATTCAACATAAACTTTCCTCCTTTCCTCATTGTGAGTAGTAAACACAAGCATACACTCTTTAATCAATGAAAAACTTATATTATTACCGAGCGGACATACAAAAATTACTGTAACAGACTTAATGAGGTCATTAAAAAAGCAAAAGCAAAAATTGACGAACAAAAATCCAATCCAAAAAGGCTATGGAACACTTTCAAAAAGTTAATTGACACAAAGAATCCCTTTTCCTTCCTCACACAAGGCGGAAATTCCTACAGTGATCTCAAAGACAGCCAGCTTATCAAACAACTTCTTTTCAAATATCGGCTTCAATACTGCAGCCTCGATCCAAGTTACAGACACTCACTACCGACAATACATGTTACAACCAAACCCAAATTCATTTTTCTTTGACCCAGTACTAGCATACGATATCTCTCTAGCAATAAAAAAATCTAAAAAATAAAGATTCTGACATTAATACCATCCCGTCAAAAATACACAAATTAGTATCCGATGAAACTGCAATACCACTCAGTAAGCTAATGGATGAATCAGTGATACTAGGTATATTCCCTGACAGTCTAAACTCTAAAGGAAGCAAATGTATACCCCTGTATTCGCCTCATTTCTGTATTGCCAATTTTAAATAAAGTATATGAAAAAAATTGTCTAAAAAAACTTACTAAATTCTTAATCAAATACGATATCCTAACAAAAACACAATTTGGGGGTAGAGATGGACATGAAAGGGAAGATGCTATAAACATGCAATTACAAAATGTGTATTAGAATTTAAACACTTAAACATTTTAAACACTTCCTTGATCTTCCTCGACTTGTCAAAAGGATTTGATACACTTTCGCATGAAATCTTATTAAATAAACTTCACATACATAGAATAAGAGGAAATATCCTCGATTACTTTAAATTATATCTGTCAAATTGCCATCAGTACATCAAATTAAAAGACAGTTTATCCGACAGGGTGATGCTAACTGGTGGAATCCCACAAAGAACTATTTTGGCTCATTACCATTTCTAATTCACGTGAACGATTTTCATCTCCCGACCACATTAAACTGCGTTCAATACGCAGATGATACCACACTTGTTTCTTCCCATCATAACAGAGACTTTCTGATTAATGAAAAGAACAAGCAATAAAAAATGTGTATAAATGGATGTGTGCTAATAATCTTTTATTGAACTTGACGAAGCCATCTTATATGATTATAACCAAAAAACAATTAATACAAACTGTCAAATAAAAGTTGGGAATACTATTCTTACAAGAGTGTATGAGGTTAAAATAATTGGCATTAATTTAGATGAAAAACTAAATTTTAAAGTCATGTACAACATATTAAATCCAAAATATCAAGATTTCTCTTCATATTATTTAACCTAAAATTTATCCATCAATACGCAGATGATACCACACTTGTTTCTTCCCATCATAACAGAGACTTTCTGATTAATGAAAAGAACAAGCAATAAAAAATGTGTATAAATGGATGTGTGCTAATAATCTTTTATTGAACTTGACGAAGGCATCTTATATGATTATAACCAAAAAACATATTAATACAAACTGTCAGATAAAAGTTGGAAATACTATTCTTACAAGAGTGTATGAGGTTAAAATACTTGGCATTAATTTAGATGAAAAACTAAATTTTAAAGTTACAGTATGTATAACATATTAAATCCAAAATATCAAGATTTCTCTTCATATTATTTAACCTAAAATTTACCCATCTTCAAAACGCATTCCTTAGCCTATATTTTTCCTTCATCCATCCACATTTATTATTATACATTGCAGCATGGGATAGTTCAAAGAAATATATGAAACATCCTTTGAAAGTAATTCATAAAAAATGTCTGCGAACTCACTTAAATAATGGCAACGGAGAAAGTCACACTTCCTCAATGTTTAAAGAGTTAAATATTTTAAAACTAAATGATTTATACAAATTCAATCTTGCTGTCAATATGTTCAAAGTTATCAACAAAAATCGACATACATCACGCATTCAAAGAGCAATTACCCCCCCCCCCCATCAAATACACTGTTGTTATAAGTCCAGAGCTGGGCATTTGCGGCATATTTTGCGGTACTGCGGTACTTGCGGTACCACCGCACTACCACCCCGGGCCCCCATAACGCAGTACCGCAAAGGATCGCTGAAAGTACCGCAGTACCGCTACCGCATTCAAATTTCCGCGTACCGGTTTGGTACCAGTTTGGTAGTGCAGCAGTACCGCAGTACCGCAATATGCCGCAAGTGCCCAGCTCTGGACTTATAACACCATACTGCCTAAAGATTTTACACACATACCTAACTATACAATAGAAATGCACTCTTTTTTTCAAAGGAGCTGATGTATTGAATGCAATTCCTGTGCATATAGGCTTCATCACTAAATGTATTTCGCAAATCACTGAAGAAACCCTTTATTAGCTCCTTCTGATGTATAAATTCACTACTACCATTTTCACCATAGTAATAAATTTTGTAATCAGCTGTTTAAAGTATGCTAATTCATTGAACAGCTTTAATTTCATAATTTATTCTTTTTTTATTTTTGTCTATTCTTTTCACATTTTTCATTAACCCTAGAACACTGAACATGGGTATAATATACCCGAACGCCATGACGTCACGCGCATTACGTGGTGTTCCCGTGGAGGCAGGCAGCTGGTATCCTTAGTAGCTTCAGTCTGTCCCGAGCCCTGACAGAGGTAGGTCATGTCGCTCCGCTCCGCGCCCTGGAATTTTCTATAATCATGTGATCGGGTACGGTATACCCGAGTTCAGTGATAATAGTAAAAGAAAAAATCGGGTGTATTATACCCGAGTTCAGTGTTAGTGTACAAAGTGCGAGTGTACTAATTATTTATTTTCCATTTCAGGCTGTGAATAATATTTCAGATAAACTATTATACCATTAGTAAGTTATCCTCACCATAATGGCTTCCCATTACCATAAAAATCCAACTGAGGAGGAAGTGGATGCTATTCTTTTTGGACTCAATAGTGACGAAGAAAGTGATGTGTTAGAACATGAAGAGCTTTATGATAGTGATAATGATGTTGACTTTGTGGCTAACCCAGAGGATATGAGTAGTGGCATAGAAACTAGTGACTCTGACACAGACCAAGCACCCCGTCGCAGGCAGAGAAAGGGAGCACGTGGTCGGACTGGTAGGATTAGGCGTCCCCCTCCTACCGCCTCGCCTGCTACCCCTGCTGCTGACCCTGCCACCCCTGCTGCTGGCCCTTCTGCTTACCCTCCTGCTGGTTGCCCTTCTTCCTACCCTGCTGCTGGCCCTTCTGCTTACTCAGATGACCCTGATGACCCTGCTGCTATCACCCCTGCTGCTGCACGTCCTCCTGCTTCTGCTCCTCCTCCTGTTCGCCGGGGACGACGACGACGCCGTGATGAGGATGAGGACCTGCTTGTTACTTTTCCCATGACAACAGTGAAAAGTAAATCAGGCTTTGTGTGGCACACAAGGCCGCAGGTCTCCGCAGCAACACGAACAGCAGCAAGGAACATTATTCCACCATTCACGCCCGGTCCCACCCAAGCAGCTGCTCAGGCCACCACCCCAGAGCAGTGCTTCAAGCTATTTTTGTCTGATGATATCATAAATGAAATAGTGGAGTGGACCAATCAGAAGATTGATGTTGTAGCCATCAAGTACAAGAAGAAAACATCCACTGTGCAGAGGACAACAGCAGCAGAGATACGTGCCCTGTTAGGTGTGTGGGTGTTTAGTGGGTACAGGCGTGACAACCACCTGTCCACTACTACCCCTACTGCTGCGACTGCGTGTGAGGCTGAGGTAAGTGTCAAGGAATACACCTGAAACCATTATTTTGTTGTGATGTAGTCATTTCTGTGTACTAAAAAAGGCTTTGTTATAAAAAAGGCTGTGTACTAAAAAAGCCATTTTTCCTGCCTCTCTTCCCTACAGTTTGCGCGTCGACTGTGTGGTGGTGACCCCTGACAACTGCATGTGGGGCTGGGGTAAGTTATAATGTTCCAGGAATATACCTAAAACTATTATTTTTATTGTAATAGTCTTCATATATCACTTAGTACTCATTTACAGGGGGTATCATAGGCTAAAATCGCATTATAGTGAATAATAAGCCATTTTTCGTGTACTAAAAAAGGGTGTTGTATCCACCTCTCTTCCCTACAGTTTGCGCATGGACTGGGTACTGGAGACCCCCTGTGAGCAGAGCCAGCATACCTGGGAAGGGTTTGGGGAAGTTTGGTTGAAATTGATGGAGCCATTTTTTTTTGGTGATTTTTTTCCAAAAACTTCTCAAATGTTTTTTATGTTTTTTGCTTTTTCAATATTTTTTTTCTAAATTCAGTACGAACCTTATTTGTATGAGTTAAGAGTTAATATTAGGTTTAGTAATAGTAAGGTGCATTACCTTTAGTGTGTAATTGTTAATTTAAATAAATATGCATATTTACTATTTTTTTTCTATTTTCCAATGTCGGGTATAATATACCCATGTTCAGTGTTTGTGTGACTCAAACATATGTTCAGTGTTCTAGGGTTTAGCAACATTTTATTTTCTACTAAATATACTGTATAATAAATCATTTAATTTAAAATTATGTAACATTTTGAGAACTTTATATTGTATTTACTATTATTATCGCTATTATTATTATTATTATTATTATTATTATTATTATTATTTGTTGTCACTTTTACTATTACTCGCCACTTTCACTATTTTTATGTTATAAATAAAGTAAATGCCATTAATTTTGCTTAAAATGCCTCGATGCTTCCAAAGGCATATTCAAATGCGAGTACTGTGAATATGTTGTCATAACAAATATTGTATATAAAAATTTAAAAACTCTGTCACTTGTATTCTTTTCTGAAGAAAGTTTGAATTCAAATTTGAAATTTGAGAACTTGGTAAGCTGAATACATTGCTTGCAGCTTGCAGCTGGAAAACTCGTCACTACATCCACATCCACATTTTTCACAATGGCTTGGGACAGGCGATACAAGAATGAGAAAGATGTTGAAATTAGGTTATTTTAAAGTTTGAATTGTGGATGAAATAGGGGAATTAAATATCAATTTATTTTATTTTTATTAAAAATATTTTTCATTTGCTGGGTTTTCAGTTTAAACGGAAATGATGGGGCCACTTAGTTGGACCTTATAATTTTGAAATTATATATTATAAAATAAAATTATGTACGTTTTATACAAATTCCAGAGAAGAGGTAGTACAGAATGGGATCTTTTCGGTTTGACGGCCTGTAATATTTTTTAACATTACTTGTTTTTTATTGTCCAGTTTTAATCGAATATTTCAAAAATAACATTCATGTTTTAGAGAAACAAATAATGAGGCACTTATATGCAATTTAACAAATTTTAAATATATATTTTTAAACCGTATAGGGATCTTTTTGGTTTGACGGCCGGCGGAAAAAAATGAGTCATGGCTACGGGACTGTCAAATTCTAGACTCTACCAACTGGTTAGGTTAACTGAATGCCCAGTTAGGTTAACAGAATGCTCGGTTAGGTCAACTGTACGCCCTTGACGATTGGTTATGTTAAGTCATGATATTTTCGTTAGTTTACTGTCAAAACAAACGAAAATATCATGACTTAACCTAGCCAATCGTCATGAGCGTACAGTTGACTAAAATTTTCAGGGATTTTGGAATCTTAAAGCATATATGATATTCTCTAAACTAAAATGTATAACTGCCTCATTATTTGTTTCTTTAAAACATGAATGTTATTTTTTAAATCCTCGATTAAAACTGGACAATAAAACACAAGTAATGTTAAAAAATATTACAGGCCGTCAAACCGAAAAGATCCACAGAATATCTTGGATCACCTGAAGATCAGGGCCCCCAGCTAATTAACGAAACTAATTAAGGAAAATGTCACGACTTAACCTAACCAATCGTCAAGGGCGTACAGTTGACCTAACGATTGGTTAGGTTAAGGCGTGATATTTTCGTTAGTTAACCTTATAAGGGTAACTAACGAAGGCTGGGGGCCCTGATCTTCAGGTGATCCAATATCTTTAGTGATTAACAAACTAAGGAAAGTTAATAAGAACTGAATCTGAGTTACACTTATAATTAATTTACATTTAATTAAGTTATTAATTACTGATAAATGACAAGAGAATACATTAAATTCATCGAATTAATCACATGACTTTAGATAAGAATTGATCGGTGTCACCAAGGCTACTGCGTACTCTAAAAGTTGAAATGCTGACACGGCATTACAAATAAGTTATTTTATGAAGAGATAGACTAATAGATAGACAGACAGATAACAGACAGCAAAAGGATAGATAGATAGACAGATAATAGACAGTAAATTAATAGATAGTAGACAGCAAATAGATAGATAATAGACAGCAAATAAATAGATAGATAGGTAGATAGATAATAAACAGCAAATAAATAGATAGATAGATAGATAATAGACAAACAGATAATAGACAGCAAATGGATAGATAGATTGTAGAAAGATAGATAATAGAGAGCAAATAGATAGATAGATAGATAATAGACAAAGAGGTAATACTCGTAGACAGCAAATAAACAGGTAGACAGATAGATAAATAAATAAATAAATAAATTGGTGGATGAATAGATGAACAATTGAAGTAGAATTTACTAAAATGAGTTAGAAAGGTAAAACTATTAGGTATTTAATTAAGGGTTTAGCATGAACAACTGATTAAAACAAATTTAATGAAAATAAAAAATGAATGAAAATTAAAAGGTTTATTGGCAGACCATAGTCCATATGACAAATATTAATAATACAATGACAATTCACATCCTAAGGATAGACATATATACAAATAATGAGAAATAATACAGTAATATCGAAGTGAAGTGCAACTAAAGACAGACGTTTCTGGACCATGAATTCCATTGCTTAGAAGACATACGGCATGACTGATGAATAGCTTCGATAATCGGGTTGGTTGATTTTTAAATAAGTTAGTCAAGTATGAATAGATGATGGTGACTAATAATAGTTATTTAACTTAAGGTACAGTTGCGCTCATCATTCGTAGGAGACTCTTGAGAACAGATAGCGACACTTGGCATATATTTGTTGTGCGCACTACAAACGGTTGTAACATTTTATGAATGAATCTGGCATTTCGTAAGTGAGCGCTGATTGGTTGGTTGACACATTGCCAAATGTCTTTAGAACAAAATTATTTCCATTCATCACTCTGGTTTACATATTACTAAGGAAACATAAAAGAATAATCAAATATAAATTCAAGAAGGGGATATACATATATTATCAAGGGGGATGTCAATGAAGTAAATAGAAAATGGTGTAAAAACTAAAAAAAAAAATTCGGACGTGATAAAGGTAAAAGGTAAAAGGTAAAACCTGTCATCCTGAACAATGTATAAAAACAGAGCTGTTGGTAGGCATTATTGTGCCCTGAACAAATTCCAAATTGATTCATTTATTTTTATTTATTTACATTTAATACTGAACATAGATTCAGATATTATTTTGTTATAACCAAGACAGAGCAAAAACCTGATATATAACCTGATATATGAAAAACCTGATATTCATATATAGGCGGTTTATGAATGAAAAAATGTTTTGATGCATACTAAATTTTAATAACATCATAACATTACCAGATTGATGGGTATCTGTAGGTTTCATACGTCACTGCTTAGAATATCTTCCAATTGGCAAATGGACGACGGCTGAATGGATACTACTGGTATGCCATTGTTATTTCCGGAGCAAATGCTATTTCTAGATCAGCAACACTGATATACAGGGTGTCCCGTAAGTCTGGACCCATAGGGAAAAATAATAAAATTACAAAATAGTCCAAAAATTTATTTATAATATATTTTTTTATTATTTTTATTATTATTTTTATTATTTTTTTATTATGATCTTACTCCGCTGGAGTTTTATTTGTGGGGCCACTTGAAAGCCAAAGTGTACGAGGTCAAACTTCAGAACATTTTCCACCTTAAAGCACGCATTGTGGAGGCGTGTCAAGAAATTTCTGCGACTGTGATTCAGAAAGTGCTGTCGCAGTGGAGATTGCGTCTTCAACTATGTGTGCGACACAACAGCGGACACTTTGAACAGATTATGTAATAAATTTTTGGACTATTTTGTAATTTTATTATTTTTCCCTATGGGTCCAGACTTACGGGACACCCTGTACTAATAAAGAGTCACTGAGAGAAATATTATTTAGAAACGAAGAATGCTTTGTATTGGGGCTGCATCATAAATGCATATAATTGTTTTGTATTAATAAGTTCCACGTTACAACTTAAGTGTTGAACCAATGCAGCTGTGATAGCATGTATCGGATAAAGTGACAACTTGTCTTATGTGCTATGCGGTATACCACGAAGAGTAGGCTACCGATGAAATACGTGCCAAACTCAATGCAAATACATACTGGAATATTTCACACTAAAATTTTTGTTTAAATTGTTTGATCTCTATACTGGTCCCGAAAAGAGGAAGGTGAGGGAAATAAATTCCCTGAGGTAATATATGATTATGTTGAGTATGTATATTACCTCGTTTGTTCTTTATATGCTCCCGTTTTTAACATTAAACATTTTAAATAATTTCTTATATATATATATATATATATAATATATATTATATATATATAAATAATTTAGGGTGGTCCAAAAAATAAATTTTTAATTTTTTACCTCCACATGGCTGCTCTTGTTCCTATATCTATCAAACATCTCCATGCCAAATTTCAGCCTAATTGAATGCTATTTACTGGTCGCTATGAATTTAATTTTACTACTCATTTTCTAGTAGATTGATCTTATGGATTAAAAAATTAAAAAACAAGGACAAATACTAGTTTATTTGTTTAAAAACATAAAATCTCAAAGAAAACAGCTTATTTTTTTAGAAAAAAAAATAACTTAAAGAAAACAGATTAATTTTTAAAGAACAAAAATGATATGTTTGATAGAAAATTACATTTATCATTCGTTTATAATATACATCATTACTTAGATTAACGCTTCATCACTGACTCCTTCGAGGACGATGAGTAGTCTTGGCGATGTTTTGCTACTAATCGGAGGATGAATTGTTTTTGTTTTTCATCCTTCGTCAAAGATATATTATATGCCTTGATAAGGGTGATACCCCTCTCCGCCGAATCATTGACAACTTTTAGGTTGATCGCTATGCATCAGAACTCTTGAAAGCAATCATCCTCCGTCCAGGAATTGGGATCGGTCCTCAGGAAGGTATCCTCCGCTACCTTCCTTCCGTCTTTCTTTAACAGATAGGTGCCGTTGAAGAACTGTGGAGTGTGGATGCTGCTTTGGAAATGGTCTGATTTGGATATTTTTGAAAGATTTTTAGAAGCAGAATATCGTTGAAAGGAGCGTTGATTCCGACGGAACCCTCGTTCCAAAAACGTGCGTAGACCAAGGCGATAAACAGAGAGAGCTCGGTGATATTCTCCGTCTCACGTGCTGTCAGCTGTAGTTGATGCTTGAACAGATAAATTTTGAGGAGGTAGATGACCTTGGCCATCCAGCGTACATGGTGAGTTGGTCCTGGAGCGCGGATCTTGACGTCTTTCTCATCACGGCATCCGAGAAAGGTGAGGCAGAGTCGTAGCAATTCCTCGTAGTCATCACGCGATTGTTTAAACTCCAGTGCCTTTGTGAAGTACTGGATTATTTCCTCTCGAGGCTGGGACATCTGTGGATCTCTGAATAGGTTGTTTGAAGTCTTCATGAAGGAATCCTTCTGAAGTAATGGCCATTTTTTCTGAAAACGTTTAAAGAGAGTCATTTCCGGGCCACATGTGGGTCCAAGAAGTGCGTTGCAGGTGTTTGACAAGACGACTTCAAGGATATGATGTCGACGAGCGATCCAGACAAGTTCTCTCCCTACTGCTTTTTCAATCATGGTACAGGCTCCCCTCTGAAGGCCAGTATTAGACGCAGTTGTGTCAAATACGAGACTTTGGATCTCACCGCGAAGATTCCAGTCATCAATCGTCGAAATGCAAGCCTTGGCCTGTTCTTCTCCTGTAGCTCGTTGTATTTTTGGCAGAGCTAGGAGTTTTTCGATCCCATTTCCCGTAACGATTACCGCGGTTCGTTCGACTGTTTCCTTTGCGCCGCCGATGTCGGGAAGTAGTTTCCCATCCCAATGAAGAAGAAGGGGTCCTTCGACAGAAAACGAAGCTTCATCCTCTTTGACTGCTGCCTGCCTTGCTTGCCTTCTTGAACGACGGATGGAGCTGCGTGAAAGAGTCATTGTAGAAATATCATAGCCCAGGGATTGAGCGACTGATCCAGCAACGAAGACTGTTCCTCGATCGGGAAGGTTGACGCAATCAAGAGCAGCAACCACATTTGGTGATGTAAAGATATTGTTTCGTTTGAGGATGAGAGTATACATCCGCTCATCCGGGCGAGTCGACGGACGATAATCATCGTCTTCAGCGTTGAATTCTTCAGAGGATGAAGTGGATGTGCTGGATGATGGAAGAGCAGCAGCTCCAGCCTGGAATGGAGCCTCTCTTTCTTTGTACCTTAGAGCTTTGTCAGCATCTTTCTCCTGTCGACATCTCTTGCGGTATTCCTTGCCAAAATTAATCTTCTCAGGACCTGCCATACTGCAGGAAAAGACGTCTTCTCGTTGCATCATAAGGAATTGCCGTCTTTTTTATTTTCTATCACCTTCAAGGCGTCCTTCGAGGTAACGTCGAAAAGCTCTGAGAGAGTCTCTTGGAACATGCTCCCTTTCACTCTGCAACTTTGTAGCTGCGTCATGCGGATTTTCTTCAATGCAAGGAACTCTTCGTACAGCTTTGACAGCTGTGTAGGAATCCTTGCTCTCTGCCATACTTGCAGGGTCTCTTTGCAGGTCTTGGACTGTTCATGGTGGTGAAACTGAACCAAACGAAGCACATCACCACATGTGGGTAGCCTTCCTAGAACCCACGTTTCTGCAGATGAGCGAGTACTTCTAGCCATAACCTGGAAAATGAGAGAAAATAATGCATTAACCGTTTAGCACCAAAGCACAATTATATAAGTGTAAAAATAAAAAATTGCAGTCATAATAAATAAAGTAAAAAAATTGGCTACAGTGGTTAGTGGTTGATGAGTAGGAAGCTAATCAAATTTTTAAAAATATATTTAAGAATAAGTAAATAATAAACTTCAAGAGACATAAGATATATACCTTACAATTTTAATCATTTAATGTAATAACAACATCCTTACCGGTTATAAATTTGCATATAAAGAACATAATTATATATATACAGGGCGTCCCAAAAAAATGTATACACACTTTAACAGCTGATAGCTCAATTGATGTTTCTTTCTTTCCAAGTTAAACCCATTAGAATTAATAATGGCAGTCAGACTAAGCTTTGAACAAAGGAAATTCATTCTAAAATGCTACTGGAAGTGTGAAAACGCAGTTGAAGTGCAAAGACAGTTTAGGAGGGAGTTTCAAACAGATCCACCAACGCGACTTACCATCACTCGAATTAAGATAAGTTTGAAGCCGATGGAACTGTTCAGAATGTCCACAAGAAGCGTTCCGGAAGACCACGGACATCGACAAGCCCCACAAAGCAAGAAAGAGTACTGGAAACGTATCACCAAAGTCCAAAAAAATCTGTGCGGCAAGCGAGTCGTGAGGTAGGAATTTCAGAATCGTCTGTCCAACGCATTTTGAAGCGCTGTCAATGGAAAAGTTACATTCCAAGATTAGTCCATGCTATTAATGAAGATGATCCGGACCGAAGAGTGGAGTATTGCGAGTGGTACTTGGCACGATGTAGATGTGGATTGGATGAAGGGGTTTCGTAGAATACCCTCCGCGTTCACCAGACCTCACACCACTAGACTTTTTTTTATGGGGATACTTAAAAGACAAAGTCTACGCTATAAAACCTGCAACAGTCGCTGAATTGAGAGCAGCCATTGAACGAGAATGCACACAAATACCAAACGAAATGTTTCGTGATGTTTGCGATTCCATTGCTTCGCGTTATCAGCAGTGCCTGGACCAGAACGGACGTCAGTTTGAAAACAGGCGTTGACAAAACAATTAAATAATGTCTGTAGATTCTATTACATTTTGAAAATGAAATGTATTTTAATAAACACTGCCTTTATAATTATTTAAAGTGTGTATGCATTTTTTTGGGACGCCCTGTATATATATATATATATAATATTATATATATATATATATTTATTTATACTGAATAAATAAGGGGTTCCAAAAAACCTTAGCCCCCCCCCATTTGCAGCTTACATGTTTACTTATATCGAAATAGTTTTTAGTGATTATAAAAATATATAAAATTATTTATTTATTGCAGGTATTAAAATTACTCTAGTTGATAAAGTGATAATATAATGGCTTCTCAATTAATTGGTGATTCGGAGAGGCAACGTGTGATACATCGCATTAGAGCAATAACATTTCGGGAAGCTCGTGATGCTGGAGCCACCTTTATAACACGTTCATAGGTTGCCAAAAAGTTGCGAAGAAGTGAGGACTTCGTCAAAAGAAATTGGAATAAAATTTTGGATGAATGTCAAATGGATACAACCAAATCTGGGCGCCCAAATTTGCCACTCTCTCAGGAAACAAAGGACATCATTGAAAGCGGTACGCGTAAGCTGAAAAACAGCTGTGCTAAACTTTCTAGAGAGATAGAAGTGTTGAGAGGAAAGATCGTTAGTAGTGAGAGCATTCGACTGTACCGTCATAGGCAAGGTTTAAAGCCTTGGCATTAACTTCCAAAGCCAAGAAAAACTCAACTTAACATCGATGACAGAATGTGGTTTGCCCATTATCTTGAAGAATGGGATGGGGATGATTTCATGCATTTAGCTGTCTCCGATGAATTTTTTGTTTACGTAACACGTCGGCCTAACTACCAAAATGATCGAGTGTGGGCCACAACACCAGATGAAATCGATGGCAATGAACATTATCGCAAATTATTAAAAAGTCCAGACTGTGTTGGTGTGTTTGTTTTGCTCACTACAAAGAAGCTCATGTGGGTGCTGAAGCCAAATGGTCAGAGTTGGGATGGACAGTATTTTCGTGATATTATTCTATCCCAGCATGTCATTCCTTTTCTATGAAACCCAAACAATGTTATGGATGTCGATCAGGTCACACTTCTGCACGATAAGGCCCCCTGCTTTAAGGCATTAGACACTCAACAGTTGTTGCGGAACCATGAGATCGATTTCTTTGGAAATGAAGACTGGCCAGGAAATTCTCCTGACCTGAACGTCTGTGAACACATTGGATCAGTTATAAAGGACAAGGTTGAATGTTTCTTGTTTCAAGAACCTGCAGCAAATCGATTTTCGAATGATACAATGACGCAACACATTGAAACTTTTTAGCAAATTTGCGTAACGATCAAGATCTATTCACGTCACTTTTGGCAAGCTACCCAAAGAGAATTCAGGCTGTCTTGGAAGCCAATGGCGGGAACACCAAGTTTTAATTGTTTCTCATTAAATGCAGGATTAAATTCTCTTTTGTAAGGTATGTTTAGTTTTACTGTACCTCTAATGGTTTAGGCCATGGGCGGGGGGGGGGGCTAAGGTTTATTGGAGCCCCGTATAATACATATGAATTAATACTTAATATATATGAATTAATACTTACATGAGATACTATTCCTAAGCTCTTGAAGTTTGAACGAACTTAAAACCGTCCTCCAACACGTTTAAACTTGAAATGATGCATGAGTAAATGATTTGTCTGTTTCACAAACTACATTATACAAGAAATCGAACAATTGCATCATCCTCTGAAAGGTGGGCGGAGTCAATGTGGAGTGACTGCCGCGTCCTCTAAAAATGAAGCGGGTAGAAAATGATTAGCTAATTAATTAATTGAAAATGTGAAAATCATATCGACCTCTTATTATGTACTGAATCGACAGATATTTTGCACAAAATCACTTCACATCTAAAGGAATAAGAGCAGCCATGTGGAGAGCACTTCAAACTATTTTGAAATTTTAGCCCAAATTTTGGACCACTCTGTATATGTATATATATAACGTAAAGAACGACGCTTGCATAGGAGATATTCCGCGCAAGACGAGAGAGAGAGAACGAAACGAATGAAAAAATGAGGTAACCACCCGGGAAACGAACCCGGGATCTTCCGATTGCCGGTCAGATGCGATACCATTACACCATGGGCCTCATCTTCCAAATGCCGTAATTCTTCTACATACTCGCAGTGGTGGTTACCTCATTTTTTCATTTGTTTCGTTCTCTCTCTCTCTCGTCTTGCGCGGAATATCTCCTATACAAGCGTCGTTCTTTACGTTATTTATACTGCGTGTTCTTTGCAGTTGAATGTGTGTATATATATATATATATATATATATATATGGTGTTTATAAAGTCCCTATCTATTTCAGTGAAAAAGTAGCAAAAAGGGTAAAATTCAATAACAATATAATAGAAGGCATACATTTAATGAATACTTAAGCATATGATTCTACATGAGCACCATCAGTATCTCTACAGAGTTCGAATCTGTCAGCAGCATTGCAGAACACATTTTGGAGCATGACAGGGGTTATTTTTAACTGCTCTTACGATACGAGCACGTAAATCTTGCAGATCTATCACCCTCGTTTGATAGACGTTTGATTTGACAAAAATAACCCCTGTCATGCTCCAAAATGTGTTCCGCAATGCTGCTGACAGATTCGAACTCTGTAGAGATACTGATAGTGCTCATGTAGAATCATATGCTTAAGTATTCATTAAATGTATGCCTTCTATTATATTGTTATTGAATTTTACCCTTTTTGCTACGTTTTCACTAAAATAGATAGGGACTTTATAAACACTCTCTATTTCGTTACCATTAGACTCAAAAAGAGCCGCAGTATTATTTCTGCATTCGGAAAAGCCAACTGAATATTATCTTGGATGATGATTTGATACAGCTCCTAGTGGCATAAATGTCTTTTATATGAGTAATTTTGCTTGATGTAAGCATGAAAGTGTTTTAATTCTCCAACAAGAGTGACATCAACATCTTTAGGATAGTCTTTAACCAGAAGCTTTACCCCTTCACTCAGCTGTTTTTCCGAAGCAGCTACATCAACCAAAAAGAAAAAGTTGCTTGCAACATTTCGTATATGTTTGCTCTTTTATTTATATTTGTTTCAAGAGCATCCATCATAGGAATAAAAGTTTTAATTCAAAACTTGTCTCTTAGAGGAAGGGTATCATTGGCATTAGGTGCATTACCATCGTTGATTTATTTTCTTCTCAATCTTTTCCTTTTATTCGCACACTTGTAGTCTATTGACGGCAGGATCTCTTTTGCTTTTAATTCAGTTTTACCAAAATTTTCACGAGTGTCTTACAAGAAGGGAGTAAGTGACGTATAAAGCCTTGCACATGTACTGAGGGTTATCTGTGCATCCTGTAGGGCCTTGCTAGTTTTGTGGAACTGATTTAATAAACGTTTCAAAGAATTAACATGAATACAAACTCTAATTCTTCCATTTTCCCCAACAGAATGCCAGCCTCTCTCCTTGTATCACCCTTTTCACTGTCATCAGTATGGACCTGAGTGAGGGCATCAATAACACCAGTACACATTTGAAAACTTGTCGATCGATTTTTACAAACTAGTTGGTGATTCTATATAATTTGAGTGCGCTGATCTCAAAAATATAGTTAGTGTTTCCCTATCACGTATGGTTTTCTTACTACAGGGTGTGTCATAAATCCCCCATTTATCCCCAAATGTGAACCATCTTATCGAGACCAACATTGGATTGCACATGCTAAACCATAAATTTTGTTGTTATAGACTACAGTAACGCTTACATAATAATGTAGGGTAAATATATATAACAACCAGTCCCGTTCCCAGCAAAATACTCTCTCCCCTCCCATCAATGGGTGGTTAACATTTGGGGACAGATGAGGTATTACAACACCCCTTGTAGCACGAAATATTTAGGTGATAGAGTAAAACCTAATTAAAGCAGAATTAAATAGCTCCTAGCTCTTGGACAAGCATATTGCTTGTTTATGAAAGAATAAAAAAATAACTGAAAGAAACAAAATATATTTACCTTCTTTACTTGCAAACATTTCAGGACTTATTCCAAAGACTTAAGACTACGAAGGTAGATCTGACTAATGACGACTAAACCAGTGCTTCTTTGATGTTTTCTTATGCTGTGCGTTAGGCTGATCTCGTTGCAGACACCAGCAGTAATCCGCCATCATATTTGTATGCCATCTTCCTTGATATCTTCTTTCCATGGTTTTGATGTCCTGGTGAAATCGTTCCCCTTGCTCCTCACTGACATCTCCGAGATTTTCGGGAAAACGGTCAAGATGCGAAAATAAGAAGTGAACTTTCAGGCTCATGTTGCAGCCTAAGGCGCAAAAATTTTTCAGCATATTTTCCACCAGTCTTTCATAATTTTGGCTTTTGTAGTTTCCCAAGAAGTTTTCAACAACATCTTTGAAACCAAGCCATGCTTCTTTTTCTTTATTGGTCATTGTGTTCAGGAAATGATCGTCTGTCAATAACTTTCTAATCTGAGGATCTATAAAAACACCTTCCTTTATTTTCTCGTAGCTAATCTTTGGATATTTTGAACAAATATACTTGAAACACACCTTCTCTATTCAATGCTTTGACATACTGCTTCATCAACACTAACTAAATGTGCAAGGGTGGTAGGAGGATTTTATTTGGTTCAATTAGATGTTCATGTAAAATGTTCTTTGATCCTGGGGTAAGATTCTCTCTAGGAGGCCAAGTTTTCCTCCTCCAGTGCTGGTCACGTGCTTGACTATGCCACTCGCAGATGAAACATGGCATCTTAGTGTATCCTGATTGCTGCCCAAGTAACATGCAAAGGACTTTGAGATCCCACACAATATCCATCTGTGATTTTGATACTGAATTTTTTCCAGAAGCAGTTTCATGTTATCATAGGTCTCTTTTAAATTAGTAGAATGGGCCACTGGGATTGATGCATATTTGTTACCGTTGTGCAGTAACACTCCTTTTAGACTGGTTTTAGAGGAATCTATAAACAACCTCCACTCACTGGTTTGGTATTCGATGTCTAGCTTGCACACTAATCCTGTGATGTCCTTGCAAAATACCAAGGGACCATCTTCTTCGAAAAAAGGCACGAAGTCTTTCTCACGATTTCTGTACCAAGCGAAGTATGTGTCGGATGCCAATAAATTGTTCTCCTGCAATCTAGACCCCAAAAGTTCTGCAGAGTCCTTAGGCAGATTCAAATCCCTGACTAAGTCATTTAGTTCGGCTTGGGTTAATGGTTTAGGAGGATCTCGGTCAGCTGTTGGCTGTTCAATGTTCATAAACATCATCATTGTCTGGATTTGGAGCTGAATCAGAATCTGAATTGTATTGATCCAGACTCTCGGGTGGGCGGGGAATAGGAACTTCTGGACCATGGGGTACCGGCCTTATTGCAGATGGAAGACTTGGGTATTGAAGGCTCTCTTTATTCTTTGCATTATAACCTTTAACATTGCAAGAACAGAAGTAGCAGTCGTCGGTATGGTTTCTAGGCTCGCGCCATACCATAGGGATCCCAAATGACAAACTTTTCTTTTTACCTTTGCTCCAATTCCTTAGTGCCGCAACACACGTAAGACAAACCTTGTGTGGAGCCCAACTTTTGTCTTGATCTCCTAATTTAATTCCAAAATAAGCATGATAAGCTCTCTTAATGAAGGTCGTTACATTTGTCCTTTGTTTTACAACATACCGACCACAAATATAACAAAATATGTCTGGACTATGTGTATATCCTCTAGAAGCCATTATTAAAATTTTAAAGACGTAATGTTAGAATTATATATCTGAAAAATATGAAAAAAACGAAATTAATTAAAGATAGAAAAAGGTAAAAAATTATAAAACGCCCCAAAATTTTGTTAATAACTTTAAAACTGTGGGTGATAGAAAAAAACTGGTAGCATTTTTTAATTCAGCGCAGCGAACTGCTCCAGAATCACAACTCAAAATAAAGAAATCGATTTTCATGCAGACCGGTGCAATTGGATCATAGCCTCTCTGCTATGGCTGAAGTGGCCTTTGAATGTGCTTCCCACCTAGTGTCAGAGAGCGTTTTAGTACTGTGGAATCAGGACCTAGATATGGTTTAAGTGCTGCCCAACGTTTTTTAGGAGCAGAAAAGAATGTGTATAACGGTTGCACAACAAAAAATTTACTGCATTTCGGCAGCAATCAACTTCAGCACGACCAACAAGGTTAAGTGAATGCCCACCACAAGAAATATATATGGCATACTTATTTTCTCTTGAAGTTTCTGCTGCATGCCATTATACCTCTCTGACATTTTCGCTGCACTATCACATGACTGTTTTCTGCACTTACCAAAGTCAATTTTGATAATCCAGTAGCATGTTCGCCATACTTTCACCACTGCGCTTTTCGAATTGAAGAAAAATAGATAGCGTTCAATGGGAAGCATCATCGAGTGACACATATCTGACAATAACAGTTAGTTGATTAGTATGTGAAACATCTAGTGTAAAGTTAACAGGCAAAGTGAAGTATCTTGTTCTTCTCAAGTCTTCCAAAACAGATTCTCTTACCTTTTGTAGCCATAAGTGGATGAGATCATCGCAATAATACGTTGAAGTACATGCCTCCATTACTCTTGTTCCTGTTTCATCTGTTCAGCGAGGTGTGAATCCAAGGTTAACCCGCGAATCATCGTCAAATATGTAAGGAAAGCTGTTCTATGCTCCCCAGATTTCTCATGATTTTGAACTGCAATGGGGTTTCGTCAGTCATTAAACCTATCTCTATCCAGTGCAATTGATGATGTGGAAAAGAGCTTGTAAACAAAACAGTAAATACAACCACTTGTTGGAGAGTATACTAACCATTCCCGATTTTATTTTTCCCCATTAGCTTTCGTTGAATAGAAAAGACCCCTTGAACAATATCTGATTTGGTTTTTGTATGATCGCTTCGATTTCTCAAATAAACCATCCCAATGTTGACACTCTGAGGGGCCTTTCTGTAACCAGAATGTAATATCATTCTCGGTTAAGACTTCCCAGAGGCCAACATCATTGAATTTTGTGTATTTTTTGTCTTCAACTGGAGTTCAGTCTCTGTAACACGATCAGATGAAGTAGTCACATTCGCGTTTGTATTATCTATTCTAGTAAAAGAGGTGGATGCTTGTGGTTTTTGTGAATCTGTCTGACCCTCTCGAGTCTAAGATCCCTCCTTTATAACGTGAAATAACTGTCAACTTTCGGTAATTGTTTTATCTGCCTTTCAAGCTGCTGCTTCTTTTTTTCTTTTCCGAAATCCACTTTCAAAAGTTCTCTTCATCTTGATGGGCCTCTCCAAAATAATAAGAGATAAAATAACTTCTTTGAAATAACAAAAGTTGAAATTAAAAATGGCAATAGGGAATAAAGTGTAAATAGGCACTATATAAAATAAAATAATAAATAAATATGAAAAATGAAAAAATATAACTTCGCCACTTATGTTAGGGGTACAAATTTTGTTTGTGCTTGACATTAAATTAGGAAGGCAATATGATTAATTTGCAATAATATAAGATATAAGAATAAAATATGAAAAATAAATACTATAAAATAACAAATATAAAAAAATAGACACGATATAAAGTTAAGCAAGTTGCTCTAATAATATCAGACGCGGAGGGCCTTCGTACTGAACCCTAATATGGCTAATCTTAGATACACTCAAATAATTAAAGAATAACAGGCAAATAAGGAATAATACGAGCTCTATGCCTGGCAGATAAGAATGGCGAGAGATCTGATGTAACAGAGCAACTAGATTTGCCCGACAATCGAAGTCCAACACAACAGTAATTAGGTAATATTTGATATGCCAGATCTAAGGTTAGTATCAGTAACGACGCCCCCACTATGTAGGTAAAGAATCCCTTCCAAGCGTGAAGTTGTCTCAAGTATGTTGAGGTTGTCTCTCGGGAGTGATTTCCGACAATAATGAAAAATTAATAAAGTACTGATTTCAGTAAGCCAGAGCTAAGACATTTTTTAAAAATCATAAGAAAATAAAGAACCTTAACAGTGGTGGATTTTGTTAATTTTTTTCTTTCTAGTCTACAGCAACCTCCATCTCAACAAAATTTGATTACGTGTCAGAGGGGCTGAGAGGACCCTGAGTTTCAGCAAACAAGTGTGATTCATACCAGATGCCACTACAATGGGTGCCCCGGCACCCATGGTTGAAAAACAAAAGTTTCTGCAAAGTCAGATTTAATTAGAATAAGATAACCTGTGACCTAACGCCGCCTAGGAGGTGGTATACAGCCAACTGGGTCACTTTTGGCTACCGACGGGCGGGCGGCCATTCGGAACAAAGGGGATCCATGTTCGAAGAATAAACTAGTTTTAGCAAATTCACAACATAACTCAAGACTTCAGCAGTTTCGAGGTATGCGTAGTGGTCTATTTTGTGTACCACGATCATACAAGTTAGTTTCAGCAAAGCTTTTAAACTGGTCAGTATTTGTACTGACCACTCATACCAAAGGGTCTCCCATATTCGGTGCCAGTGCCTTGAAACACTAGATTTAAAATACTATTTATCTTGGAGGAAGCCCTTAGTTAACCCAAGCCAGTTGGTCACGTGGCATAAGTTAGGTTTGATAAAAAAAACAGAACTCAAAGAGGCCCCTCATTGTGTGAGGCTCTAAGCTGTAGCTTACTTCGTTTGTGCCTAAATCTGGCACTGATTAATCATTAATTTACATAGTATGAAACAATGAAATGATAATGAATATTTCTAACAGAAAATATATTATATATTTAATGATCTAACTAGTGGTGGATGTAGTCTGATGCATACCTGGGGTACAATCAAAATCTTTAATAACTGCATACTCACATGTATATTTTATATATATGGACGGAACAATATAAATATTAGTAATGGCATGTTATGTAATGATATATACACCTGTATATATATATATATATATATATATATAGATATATATAGAGAGAGAGAGAGAGAGAGGAGAGAGAGAGAGAGAGAGAGAGAGAGAGAGAGGTATAAATACATAAATATAGTGAAGGAATGTAATAAAGTTTTATACATGAAGGATAACAATCTTATAATTGTGGAACATAAATGCAATTTAATGCAGCAAACGATTTAGTTATTGTTCGTGACGTTAAATTTAAGGAAAACTAATAATAATTATCATTAAGAAAATTGATAGAACTAAAATGAAATGACAATAATAATAAGGGACATAACGTGAATATGCTAATCACAGTGATTGTACACCTATAATTTACAATGAAAAAGTAAGAGGGTAAGACTCTTGAGGGGAGGAATTACTCCGTTCTTTCGAAAGGAAAGGACGAACTCCAGGAAGCAAGCAGGCAAATATAATATGAATGGGGTGAATTTAATGGGACGAATTCCGCCGCGAGACACTTAGGGTACGTACGAACAAAATATCAAACTTACCGTATATAAAAAAATGAGTGCTACCTCTTGAACGCTGTCGTAATACCCGCTTCTCGTCGGTCAGCGAAGTTAAGCGACATTGGGTCTGGAGAGTAGTTGGATGGAAGACCATCATCTGCGTCCAGATTATGTAGCTACCCATCATATGACTTTAGCTGTTGTGAAAAGAGGTTAAACAACCACCTTACATTTTTAAAAATTAATAATAATAACAATAATAATAATAAAATAAATAATTATAAAAGAGATATTAATAAAAATAAATATAAATAAATAATAATTATTATTATTATTATTTTTATTATTATGAAACCGAGTACAGAGATCTGCAGCCTCTCCAGTCTCGTGAGTACCGATTAACTCATTCCTTCTTTTAATCCCCGACAGTGAGTCATTCTCCATCATGGCAAATACTAGAAAAAAAAAATTCATACTCTGCTGGAATTATCAAAAAAGGAAAAATGAACACCCTGAAACGAACAACCAGCAAGCCACTCCTAACCCCTGAACAGGGTAGAACACTCACTCAGAAGGAATAACTGATCTCGGGACACCTTCCGAGGTAGCAGCATTTCTTCTACGGTCCCGTCAAAAGCAATGCAAATAGGTAAAGCCTTGCTGAAGATCAACAAGAACTTTTTGACTCCCTGAGCACAGAGCGAAATTCCATCGTAAAATTTCTAACGGCAATCCTTGGTAGTGATTCATTGAACAATGCCCTCAGAAAATAGGACGAAGAAATTGGCGAATGAAAACAAGAGGTCCTCGAATTAAAAAATTTGGATCTTCATAAGTTAAACAAAACGGTCAACATTCGAAGTTGCAGCATCTCTTTCGAGATAAACACACAAATACGATGGTTATTAGTGGTCCCGCTCTATCCGCAGAAGCCCAGGCGAAGATTGCGAAAGGACAGTGATTGGAACTCTTCATACTCACCTCAGCTACCCCTTCAGCCAAAGTATGAATACTGAAGCTACCAGGTTAGGGAAATTAAATCAAAACCCAAGAAGGCTGATGAAGTTCCACATAAAAAGTGTCCACATAAAGAATGAAATTATGTCTCAGTGTATACAAAATAAAGACCCAGTGTTTACCTGAAAGAATGTGCGTAATGGAATTATTTATGTGAATAAATCGCAAACCGGTCAAAAAAGACAGATTAATAGTGAAACAAAGCTAAATAACTCTTTCCGCAAAGTACAAAGTCAGCCCGTTATCAAACTCGGGTAATTCTTATCACTGATTCTGATACAAAAATATAACTTATTTCCCTTATCTTATTCAAATTTCCATAATCGTACAAACATACATATGAAGAATCCATTACAAATATATATTTTTTAAATGTTATTACTACTATTGCTGCTTTTATTATCGTTACTTTTGTATTATTATTGGTGTTATTACTAACTAACCGGATAACCACAACTACTAACTATTACTGCTTCTAACAGTACAGAAGGGTTGGCATTGCTACGGCTCCGAAGCAATCAAGATTCAAGACTCAATCAAGCTCCAAGATTTGGAGCCGGAGCGGAGCATGTCAGTTGTTTAAACTATGCTCTGGAGCCGAGCTGGAGCCAGACTTATCGGAGCGCTCCGGAACTTTGAGCTGGAACTGGAGCCTGGAGCCACTCCATTTATAGTAGAGTGAATGTCAGCAAGTTACCGCAAATCGCTTTAATTTAACTACAACTAAACTAACAAGACTACATGGTACCATAGCAAACTTCACTTTATTAGCCCACATCTAGGTGCGATCTTTCTTTGACTTCATTAATACAGGATGGAATTTCCTACAGTGATCCCAAAGACATGGCCAATTTATTAAACAGTTTCATTTCGAAAATAGGAAGCAATACTGCAGTTCCCATTCTAGAATCAGACAGTCACTACAAACAATATATGCCACAATCCACGCCAAATATTTTCTTCTTTGAACCAATTCTGCCAAATGAAACATCAGCTGCATTAAGAAACTTTAAAAATAAAAGCGCTGATATCAGTTTAATTCCAGTGAAAATATATAAACTAATATCAGATGATATAAAAATCCCACTCAGAAGACTTATGAATGAGTCAATAGTACAAGGTGTATTCCCTGATCACCTGAAGATAGCCAGGGTCAGGGCCGGATTAACCACATGGCAAAAGCGGCATATGCCACCGGCCCCTTGCTGCAGATTATTGACGCTTTCGCCCGAGCTAGTAACCAGTAATCACTGATCTTTATATCGCAATTCATCATTTTTGTCATTTTTTTTTTTGGCAATTTTGCGATTTTTTAATGGAATTTTCACTTCTTCACTAATGGCCGACCTACATTTTCATTTTTCCTAACCACGACGTCCATGTTCGTAACGGAGGCAAAGGACCCCGGTTACGAATGTGCCGTGGGCTCCGCGCAACCTGAATCCACCCCTGGCCAGGGTTTGTCCAGTATTCAAATCATGCAGCCCTGATTCTCTATCCAATTACCGACCAATCTCCGTCTTACTAACTCTGAGTAAAGTATTTGAAAGAATCGTACACAACAGACTAATGAAATTCGTAACTAAATACATGCTAACAAAACCACAATTTGGGTTTAGAGAAGGCCACACCACAGAAGACGCCATGAACATGCTATTAGAAAATATCTATAAAAACCTAAACTACAAGAAACACAATCTTAGTTTTCCTTGAGCTGTCGAAAAGCTTTGATACGCTCTCACATGATATCTTACTAGACATATTAAACACATATGACATAAGGGGAAATATGCTAAATTGGTTTAAGTCATAGCTCTCTAATCATATGTTAAATTAAATGACGTTTCATCAGAATATGCTATATTGGAAAGTGGTGTTCCACAAGAATTAATCCTTGGACCCTTACTCTCCTTAATGCATGTAAATGATTTTTATGGATCAACAACATTAGACTATATTCAATATGCAGATGATACAACACACTTCTACACACCACGATATCATTTAACTAGTGAACGAAGTGAACAGGCAATTAAATCGTGTCTATAAATGGATGTGTGCAAATAAACTATTACTAAACTTGACAAAATCATCGTTTATGATTGTAACTAAAAAACCTGCAATCATGCACACACCATTAATAATTGGAAACACTCCTCTTCGAAAAGTAAATGAAGTTAAAGTTCTTGGCATGAAGTCAGATAAAAATTAAATTTAAAAAGCCACACACAACATATCAAATCAAAAATATCTGGATTTCTCTACATAATGTTTAAACTCAAAAAAAATTCCTCAAAATGTCCTCCTCACACTGTATTACTCAGTTATCCATCCACACTTGCAATATGGAATCACAGCATGGGGTAGTACAGAGAATTACATACTGTATGCACTAGAAGTAATCCATAAAAAAATGTTTACGAACTCTCTCAGACAATGATAACAGACGATCTCATACCTTTCCAATGTTCAGAAACGTAAATATTCTAAAACTAAATGACCTCTATAAATTTACTGTCGGTATCAGTATGTACAAAGCTGCTAATAAGAGAAACTGTACTTCGCCCATTCGCAGGGCGATTACCTCCCTCCCCCATCAGATCAGCCATAATCATAATACAAGGCTTCCCAATGATTTCATACATAAACCACATTATTTCATGCAAATTGCAGGAAATGCTCTCTCCTACAAAGAGGCACATATCTGGAACGCTATACCCATAAACATCAGACAAGCACTATCACTAATATCGTTTCGCAACTCATTAAAGAAACACTTTATTAACTCCTATTAATGTATGTGTGTATATATGCATATACAGTATATTGCAATTTGTAAATATTACTTCATACATACTTCATACTTCAGCTCCCAGGTAGGCTAGTTAGCCTATCAGTGGAGCCAGCCTCCTTCGCCACTCCGCCCTGTCCAGCAGCACTCCCGTTTCCCCGAACTCTTGCATGCTGGACAAGTCGTATCTTCGCAAGCTCTCCTCCACTTCGTCCCCTCATCTCCTTCTCGGTCTCCCCCGCTGTCTTCTGCCATTCCCTGGTCTCCACTCCCAGCATCTCCTCGCAGTTCTCCACTCCTCCATTCTCTCCAAGTGGCCCATTATTCATTATTATTCATTATTATTCATTTCATGAAGTCGCTTGAAACTTGCAATGACTGTGTCCATGTAGGCTATAAACAGGAATGGTGATATAACACTGCCCTGCTTCACCTCTGTTCTAACTTCAAACCACTCATCAGTTTTGTGTCCAGTCCTTACTTTGCATTCGCTAATTTGATACAAACTCTTCAAAGCCCTAAGAAGTGTCCCCCTTACCCCATAAATCTCCTCCAAATATCTCCATATTCTTCCTCTGGGCACTGTATCGAATGCTTTTTTAAGATTTATGAATATTACATAGATGTTAGTATTAAATTTCCATGCCTTTTCTATAACAGAACTGAGGCCAAAAATAAGTTCTACCGTACTTCTATCTTTTCGATAACCATGCTGTTTCTCTCCCAACCTTGCTTCAATTAATTATTTGCCTTGCTCTTTTTTTTATTATTCTTTCGTAAAGTTTTGTTATATGATTAATAGGCGATATTCCCCTATAATTCTCACATCTACCTGAGTCACCCTTTCCTTTATATATTGGAACGATGATTGTTTTTCCCCAATCACCGGGGACTTGACCTTCTCTCCAATATTTATTCAACAAGTTTCGAATTTTTTCTTTCATGGCTTCGCCTTCCTCCTTTATAAGTTCAATCGGAAACTCATCCACTCCCGTTGACGTTCCATTCTTCATTTTATTAAAAACTTCTTCCATTTCTTCTCTGGTAATAATTACCTGTTCTGCTAATTCCTGGTATATTTCATCCGCTTCCTCCACTTCTTCTGGATCTCCATTCAAGAGATCTTTAAAATAATCTGACCATCGTCTATTAATTGCTCCAGGTTTCACTATCACATTTCCCGCTTCATTTTTAATACTGTATACTTTTTCCTTTTCCTTCCTATAAGATTTTGCAAGGCTATAAATCAGTTTTTGTTTCCTTTCTCATCCTCTCTCAACTTTTCTCCAATTCTCTCAGTGCCATTTGTTTTTACCTTTTTTTCTCCCTCTCAGCTTCATTTCTTCCTTGCACATATTCCCGTATTGATTCCTGTCTACGTTACATCAACCACTTCCTATGTTTTATAGCTTTCTGTTTTACTGCGCCTCTCACTATGTCTGTCCACCATGGTGTATGTCTTCTTCTTCCTCCCCCCACCCACTCAGTTCCCAAAATCTCCTCCGCAACCCTCTTAGCACAATCTCTCACGGTTTCCCATTCATTGTTTTCCTCCATCTCAGCTATATTTCTTTCAAGTTCCTCTCTGAATCTGACTCTAATGTTCTCATCCTGCAGTTTCTTTGTCTTAATTACCTTCCTCTTCTCTTTTGTTGCTACTATTTTCTGCATTTTCAAATCTGCCATCAGTAATCTGTGGTCGGAGTCTAACGTAACCCCAGGTATCACTTTGACGTTTCCACAATTTTCTTATCGGAGCATATAAAGTAATCTATGGTGGATTTTTGGTCAACGTTTCCTGTCATTTGGTTCCACCTGTATCTCGTAAACTTATGGGTCTCCTGGTGTTTGAAAAATCCGTTCATGATCTTTAGTTTGTTCCTTATGCAGAAATCTATTAGTTTTTCTCCCTCTGCATTTCGGTTCTGTTCTCCGAAAGGTCCAATTACCTGCTCCACACCCTCCCTCTCCATTCTCACTCTACCATTGAAATCTCCCATAACCAGTCCCACCTCCTCTCCACCCACTTCATAATTGTCATCTAATAGTTCCATGAAGTTGGTCTTCTCCTCTTCACTATGCCCCTGTTGTGGCGCATAAACCTGGTAGAGAATATATGTTTTATGTCTAATTCTCAACTTACATTTCATTAGTCTTTCGCTTATTAATTCTACAGTCTGTATGTTTGGGAACAGTCTCGGTCCAATAATCATTGCCACTCCGTTCATCCTCCTCCGACCCTCTTCCAATCCTCTGTACATGAGCACATATCCATCCCCCAAGTCCCTTCCCAGTTCTCCACCCATATGCCTTGTTTCTGCATTCCCAAGATGTCGATTTTCTTTTCTCTCATAATGTCCAAAATTTCTTCTTTTCCCCTATAAGTTGCTATGTTGATCGTTCCGCATCTAATCCTGAGTGTGTCCATTTTTCGTGTCCAGTTTCGTTTCCTTGTCCGTGATCTGTTAATCAATCCTGGTTCTGAGGCTGGTTCTTGAGTTTCTCGAGCAATAAGGTTTTTACACCACCAGCTTGCTAGGCCTGTTGTGGCAACCCTCCTCTTTTATCCTGGCTTGACACCGGCATGGGATTCCAGATGTCATTCCCCATGGCAGAGTTTGTAAATATTACTAAACAATGAATATCACCTATTATATATGCAAAATTCACAATCTTAAATGGGTGCAATAATAAACCATATAAATTAGATGTTAAAAGTTTCCAGTATATTACGCCAAAGTTATAATATGCCTCACTCATCTCTATCTTTGTAACTTTAAGACTGTATCATGATTTGTATTGTTCACCATTTTTCTTTTCTATTATTTCTATTATTTTTCTATTATTTTTCTATTATCATTTTCTATTATTTCAAAGATTATTTCAATTTTCATTTGTAATGACAGAGGTAACTAAATGCAACATTATTTTATTTTCCACAAATTCTATTTATATTTGACATTTTTCTTGTAAAAATAGAAATAAATCTAAAAGACTTTTGCCTGAAAAGCTGTCATGCTTCCCAACGGCATATTCAGATAAGAATACTGTAATTAAACTACAAAAATTAAACGTTAATCCTGACATTGTTTAAACCAGTATGGATGTAATGTATATCCTATCTAATGTATTCTTTCTGAATAAAGATTATTATTAAAAAAAAGTTTAGGGGATGGGAGCCAATCACTAGCAATTGGTGTTTTGGAAGGTTTGACTTTGAATGGTTTTCTCGGAGCATGTAAAACTCTAGTTATAAACAAACCAGACCGCTGATGTTGAGTGTACGAATGTGCGCATAGTATTTTTTAATCGTAATATAGTGTCCTGGCCGTACCAGTTTACCAAGTATGTAGAGTAAATCGCAGGGTTACGAGAAAATTACACTTTATTTATTATAGATAAGAATGTCATAGATAAAAGGTACTTTTGAGCACCGTAAAACCATTACTCTGACCAACTGAAATTCAAGCTGTGTAAACGCTGCAAGCACTTAGTATTTATTAGAAACTCTATCACACAATTCAAAGAATTAAGCAAATTACAACTACTCACAACTATGTAATGTATCACCACTACACTGAATAAATCCAAAGAGAGACACTGTACACAAAATGAAAGCACTCTTGCACATGCTGGCAAGTACGACAAGTTAAAAGTAGAAAATAAATCAGCGGTAGCTTGAATTAAAGACCATCTCTTTGATAACAAACAAACAGAAGTGGTGACTAAAAACTTGTTTGTTCTATGTGGCCCTGTTGAAAGTGACCTAGTTTCACCCAAGAAACCACGTACGTCTCCCAGTATCTACGATCTTTCAGACAGTAACTCTGAAGACGATGATACCATGGAAAGATCTGCTTTGCACAATGAGCTGAAATTGTATGTAGCGAGGAAGAGAGAGCCTTTTGCTTCCTGTCCCTTGGTTTACTGGAAGAAAGCCTAAGATTTGCCTTTGATGGAAAAGATGGCACGTAGTTTATTTTGTGTGCCTGCAACATCATTGGAAAGTGAAAGACTGTTCTCTAAAGCAAGGGACGTGATCACGGACCGGAGAACAAGGCTATGTTCTGTAAATGATGAAAAAAATCATTATGTTAAACTGTAACCTATTCCTGAATAAGGACTGAGAAATACCGAAGAGGATATATATATATATATATATATATATATATATATATATATTAGTGGTGGACAGGATATCCGCATCCGCATAAATTTTAACATCCGCATCCGCACTTCTGACTGCGGATATTATGCGATATTACCTCTAATAAATTATGCAATTTACAATTAAATTAGCTTATAAAGTAGTTTTTATAAGGCCCAGTCATGCACATTTGATGTAAAGTATTAATTATTAATGAACAAACAAATATATAAATTTCAAAATATAAATATCTGGTAACACAGAAAATTGAATGAAACTTGTTTCATTGAAATTTCTGTGGCTGAAACTCATGAGAAAGTTATTATTTTTATCATAGTGAAAACATTAATATTAATTTTAATTCTTATGCACTGCCTGCCATAATAGTAATATCACGAAATTTGAAAAATTATGTCATATTCATAATTCTATATTATATTGATAGATTAACTAAATATCCGCATCCGCGGATATTGAAATTAAAGATCCGTATCCGCATCCGCAGATGTTGAAAAACTGACATCTGGTCCACCACTAATACATATATATATATATTATATTTTATATATAATATATATATATATACATATATATTATATTATATATATATATATATATAATATATATATATATATATATATATATACAGTGGCGCCCGCTCATTATGTGCTTTCGTGCTACAACACATCAGTTTTTAAAATACGTAAATAGCTAAATAATAAATCAATAAAATTACATATAATATCTTCTGTAATTTCCAATTTGATCTAAATTGTTTTCCGATTTACGAAAAAACGAATTAACTGCGCATTCCCTGCATTTCTATTTTCGTACTTATGTGCTGTCATCAGTATAGCACCCAAATCGAGTGAAATCAGACAAAGCGCATGCGCAGACGTTTCTTTCAGTCCAGTTTCGGCTAAGGCGTGAATGTGCTACCAGTCGCTGCAGCACTTGTCAATGTGATGGACGCTCGATCGATTGCGTTTGATTTTTAAACTTTTTATGCGTGTGTATGTGTTTTTGTTTACTCAAGTGTTGTATATAAATTATAAATTTTTATACAAATATGAATTCAGTGGACAATTTATTAAAAGTACCTTTTTCATCTAGAACATTAAATGAAAAAGCTCAAATAAAACAGTTAGATAGGCCAACTCCCGATTTAAATTTAAGTCAGAAAGCCAAGGGAAGCAACAATCGAGACTATTTAAGACAATTTCACAGAAAGATTTATGATGATTATAGTTGGATTTGTGGTTGTGATGTTCGCGATGCTCTTTTCTGCTTTTCATGCCTTCTTTTTGGAAATAGTGATTCATTCAGTAACACGGGAGTGAAAGATCTTGGCCATCTTAAAGCACTGATTAGAAAGCATAATGAAAACAAGAAACATATAAACAATGTGTTGGATCTTAGTGTTCTCGGTAGTGTGAATATTGCAACACAGTTAAGTCGGGCCTACCATGACGCCATCAAAAAACACAATCAAGAAGTAGAAAAGAACAGATATATATTATCAAAGGTAATTGACTGCATTAAGTTTTACGGTGCCTTTGAACTTGCCTTAAGAGGACATGATGAGAGTGAAACATCTGAAAATCTGGGTATTTTCTTGGGACTCGTTGATTTTGTTAGTAGTTTAGATAGTGCGATAAAAGAACACATAGAATCGAATCATGTTTTCAAGGGAACTTCTAAAACCATCCAGAATGAACTGTTAGACTGTAAGTCGGAAGTGTGCCGTGAAAAGATAATCGAAGAAATGAAAGAGGCTGATTTTGTCTCTTTAATGGCAGATGAAACTACAGACATTTCTGAACATTCACAGTTGGTAATAGTATTTCGTTATGTAATCAATGGCGTACTTACTGAAAGATTTTGGGGATTTTTCAATCCGGAAGGTCAAAGTGCAGACGCAATTTCTATTTGTATTTTGAATACAATAAATGAGATTTTTAAAGATCAACCTAACAAAATAATTGCTCAGACTTACGACGGTGCGGCTGTAATGAGTGGCGAAAGAGGTGGAGTTCAAGCAAAAATAAAGGCTATTTTTCCCACTGCACAATACATCCACTGTTATGCCATCAATTAAATTTGGTAATGGAAAAAGCTGCTTCGCAAAATCATGCAGCTAGGGTATTCTTCTGTTGCCTGTCAGCTTTTCCTGCTTTCTTTTCAAGGTCACCACAACGGTTGTCTGCATTAGATGCAGTTGTTGCATGAAGGATTCCCAGTGGTTCTGCAACCAGGTGGAACTTTAAATCAAGAACCGTCAGTGTGGTGTATGAACACAAGGACAGTTTGGTTGAGTGTTTGTTGGATTTGCAGACGTCATTATCCACCAGGACAGTTCAAGAAGCTCGTGGACTCCGTCATTATTTGGAAGATGCACAATTCCTTTTCTGGCTTTCATTTTTTCACAGAATAATGCCACATGTAGACATTTTGTATAACCAATTACAAGCAAGATTGTCTGATGCTGTAAAAATAAAAAGTGCCGTATCCCATTTTATTTTAGCAATCAATGAAGTGAGAGATTCAATAGACATCATTGACAGTAAAATTGCTACAACATGCGTGTCATCTGGCAATAAACGACCCAAACAGTCGTGCCGAAGCGCCGATGCCAAAGAAGTATGTGATCGAATTGTACAGGAGGCTCATCATCGTTTTCAATCCTTGGATCATCTAGAGGCAGCAAAGTTGCTGAATTCTGTTAACTTTCAAGAATTTGCAAAACATTTTCCGAAAAATGAACTTGAAATTGCAGTTCAAAGTTATAGAATGCTGGAGAAAAGGAGACTGAAAACAGAGCTTAGCGTTTTATATGAAAGAACCGATTTCAGAAAAATTGATGGCGCAGTTCCTCTTTTGAAACTTATAATCAAAAACAATTTACAGAGTACATTCTCTGAAGTAACACAACTTCTTAAAATTGTCATCACCACGCCAATGACAACAGCAGAACCCGAAAGATGTTTCTCCTCTCTAAAAAGAATAAAAACTTTCCTAAGAAATACTATGTCCCAGGATCGTCTTAATGCTCTGGCAATGCTCTCCATAGAAAAAAAGTTTACTTCAAACATTGAGGCTTTTAACACCAAGGTGATTGACAAGTTCTGCAGTAAGAAAGAGCGTCGCATGAATTTCATTTTCGTAAATAAGTACGTACTATATCTATCTCTCTACCGTTATTTGCTCCAGTTCCTCCAAAGACGCCGGCAGTGGGAATCGGCTTCTGACCTGCTGCTCCAACTGACACCACAGATGCTCGATAATGTTAAGATCCGGGGATTGTGGAGGCCAATCCAAGCGTTCTACTTCACTAACATGCTCTTCAAACCAGTTTTTAACGACCCCAGCGGTGTGGATTGGTGCATTATCATCCTGGAAGATGGCACCGCCATTGGGAAACAGCGTTTGGACCAAGGGATGGACCTGTTCAGCCAATATTGACAGATAGACCTGGGCGTTAACCCTACCATGCAGTACTACAGCTGGGCCAAGAGTATTCCACAATATTGCTGCCCAAACCATCACAGATCCGCCTCCATGATTAACGGTTGGAGTCAGGCAGTCAGGGTCATAAGCATCTTTAGGCTGTCTCCAGACGTAAACTCGACCGGAACATGGAAATAGCGTAAAGGAGGATTCGTCAGAGTAGACTACATTCTTCCACCAGTCCATTGACCAATTCTTATGGTCATTACATCATTTTCTGCGCCGCTCAATGTTGATGTGCGAAAGGAAGGGTTTGGTAATTGCAGCCCTCCCATGGTATCCAGCTCCATGGAGCTCACGACGTATAGTTCTGGTCGATACCAGGCTTGCAAGATGCTGGTTAAGCTCTGCAGTCACTTTTGGAGCTGTGGTCTTATGGTTCTTTGTCACAATGCGCTTTAGCACCTGGCAGTCTTGATCACACAGCTTCTTCTTGCGTCCACTATTGCATTTGTCGGTGCTTGTCTTTCCATGGTTTTGGTATGCAGATATGACCATAGAGACAGTTCCTCTGGATACATTGAACATCTGAGCGGTTTTCGTTACCGATTGCACCAGCCATCCGCGCTCCGACAATTTGCCCTCTTTGGAAGTCTGACAGGTCTTTCATAACTGCTAATTCATAATTCACTCAGATCTGTAAAAATAACGTGAGGGTTATAACATGACGTATACACTCTCTGTTACACATTTAAATAGGTTTGCCAGTCATTTGACTGTTTACTTTGTGTCTGAGCAGTCCGTAAATATAACCGGTGAAATCGGTGGGTGTTCATATTATTTTGTCTAACAACTACCCTAAAATATTTTAGCAAATTTTTAATTTTTAGGGGTTGCTACCAGCAATTAAAAATTGACAGAAAGACTCAAATTGTCAAATTTTTCCAGACCACCCAGGGGGTACAGTACAAGGCGCATTGCTTTTTTTTTAATGTGGAAAGCTCCCCCGTAGGTCCTCCCATAACCACAAGCATGCATAATTAAACTAGCATGATATTTGAGACATTAGCTGTCCTTACTTCATCAGTTTCTTTCTTTCTATCAGGGTAAACAGCCCTGTAGTGTTTCACTACTTGTAGCAAGAATTGTTTTTGATCTTCGTCATGTGTTAGTATTTTATTATATTCATCCATTAATTTTACTCCTTTTTCCGCTATATTATTCACGACTTTCCACTGTTTGATAGATTTCTTAGCGGAGTTATACTCTTCATCATTATGCCATTCTTTAGCATCTTTGAGTAAAAATTTTGAACTAAATTCTGTTATTGTAAAGAATCTTTGAGTATTTGATGTGGCAAAATCTTCTAATTTATTCGTTGGAATAAGTGCAGGATCTAGAAAAGCCCGTTTTGCAGGAAGAGTTTCTGTTGTATTTTGCAAAGCCTTTACAATTTTGTTTTTCGTTTCAGTAGGCACTTCATCATCATAAAAGGCCAAGGCTACCAGTTCTTCTGATAGGTACCAGAGGTGACCTAACAGTTTTTTAATAGCAACAAATGCAATTGTGTCATTTATTTGTTTGTAGACTACAAGATTCTGTAATAATTCCAGATCAAGACGAGGAGCGCAAGATGGCACAGGAGCTGTAAACCATGCCTTTACATGTAACCGAGTAGCAAATAGACAGATGTCTTTTAGTCCTTTTTGGTCTTTTACTGAAATTTTGAACTGAGATTTGAACATAAAATTTTTTTATGAATATGTAATTTTGGCCATCCACCTAGCCCGATGAAGTCCCGCTGGATGTTTAAATTTGATTCCACCTTTTGGTTCACCTCCCCAAAAAATAATTGTTAACTGCAATAGTTGTAGGTAATTGTCTCTTGGTTGGAATGTATCTAGTTGATTTGCTGCAAATATAATTGTCATCTTTGATGTCATGAATATTTTCATAGATATCTGGATCTGATAATGCTGTTTCGTAGTCCTCGTTATTAATGCTTGACCATTTTTCTCTGAACTTCTTAAAAAGGACTATATCTGGGCCAGAAGATGGTGATAAAGACTTTCAAACAACAGCTTCCAGCATAATTTCAAATATGTGGTGTCGACATGCCAGCCACAATAAATCGTTGTCGAATTTTTGTTCTAGAAGAATAGCTGCACCATTTCTAGGACCAATATTGGCTGCCGTTGTATCGAAACACACGCATTTTATTTGTTCGCAGATGCCCCATTCAAGCGATGTCTGATTGTTTGCATTAAAACTAGAGACGCATTTCTGTCACTCAATTTGCAACATCAAGACTTCCTAATAATTAATTTATCATCAAACAATTTTCTGCGTTTGCAAACCTTACTTTTCCATGTTGAAGGTTGTGCAGCACAGAAACCAGATTCATCACTTTTACTCTCCTCTGATTCTGATTCTGATGATGTACTGGTGAGTATGACAGCCTCTTCATTCTTCTTTCTTTTGATCTCTTCTTCTGCTTTCCTCTTTTCATAACGTTGTTGCTTTTCTGCTGCTCTTTGCTCGTTTTTAGCAACAGCCTTATCAATGGTACCCATTTTTCCATGACGTCCTTTCTCACGTTGCATTTTCAAGAATTTCTTATCATCTTCTATTTTTATAAGCTGCATAGCATTCTCATGAGCAATGTCAAATAAGTTTTCCAGTTTATCTTTCCATTTTTCTTCTTTATTATTTAAATTTTGTGATCTTTTCAATTTGTTTGCTTTGTTTTTCTTAAGCAGCTGTCATTCCTTCAGTATTCCTTGAATTTCATCTACTACATGTATTCTTTGTTTTGCTGGTATTCCTGCTTTTTTCCAAACTGCTAGCACATCATCCGCAGTAGAGCAGCATGATTCTCTAATGCCTCGCTTTTTAATATTTCTGTAGTGCATGAAGAGGGCAATCATTTCCTTCTCTGATGGTAATACGGATGTTTTTAGTACTGCAGAGGGCTGCCCAATTAGCCATACTTCAGTTTCTTTTCTTGTAGAACTTCTCCCAAATGAGCAACTGGGTGATGGTGAGTTAGGCCTAGCTTCCATAATCGATTAATTGGTATCAAAATTACGAGTTCCAAGCAACAATTAAAAGCAAGCTAGTATATAAACCATTAATTAAAAATTCTGAAATATAAACAATTAAACATAAAATCATAAGTTGTAAAAACAAACAAATTGAAAAAAAGTGAAACTTTGACGCCTGGTAGCACATAGTAAATTTTATTTAAAATTCACTAAATTTGGCATACACTACTTTTTTGTCATAGGGAACAAAAATACAGGTTGAACAATTAAAAAAAAAATGATTTTTTTGAATCACCCTAATTATATATATATACAGTATATATATATATATATATATGGTATGAATTTCACAATTAAACACGAGAAATGAATGAATGCTTCAAACCCACAAGGAAAAAGAAAAGCAATTCCAAGGCCTTTCGTGTATTCAGAGCTACACCTCGTCATTTCCTGACGAAGTGTAGCTCTGAATACACGAAAGAGCTTGGAATCGTTTTCCTTTTTCCTTGTGGGTTGCAGCATATATATATATATATATATATATATATATATACGTATATATATATATATATGTTAAACACAGACCGTGCATGGAACAAGGAACTCTTCTGGGAAAATTAAAACCACTATAGTCCGAATAAGTAATGGTAAATGACAAATACCATAGTTTTTCTTTTTCATGATGCTAGCCCGACGTGGGCAACGGGTCTCTCGCAAAGAGGTCCCATAAATATAGCCTCCCTCACCAGCTATCTGCAAAGCAGACAGGATCCAGCTTTGGACATGGATCTAGGGTTTAAAGCAAGCCTAGTCCCACTACATTCAGAACCTCTATATAAGTAAAAGACTCGTTGCCTAGTGGGACTAGGCTTGCTTTAAAACCCTAGATCCATGTCCCAAAGCTGGATCCTGTCTGCTTTGCGGATAGCTGGTGAGGGAGGCTATATTTATGGGACCTCTTTGCGAGAGACCCGTTGCCCACGTCGGGCTAGCATCATGAAAAAGAAAAACTATGGTATTTGTCATTTACCATTACTTATTCGGACTATAGTGGATTTAATTTTCCCAGAAGAATTCCTTGTTCCATGCACGGTCTGTGTTTAACATATAAGTTTCTCAGGGGACCATTCTGAGTTTGTGTATATTAAACGGACGTGTTACGTGCCTTGAAAAGTGGACGCTCAATGTCCCGGTTGAGGTTTAAGTTTTGTTTTCTTGGCTAAAAATACAATAGTTACCCTTTTTCTTTGATTTATTCAATCCGACGTGAATGCAACGAGTCTTTTACTTATATAGAGGTTCTGAATGTAGTGGGACTAGGCTTGCTTTAAACCCTAGATCCATGTACCAAAGCTGGATCCTGTCTGCTTTGCAGATAGCTGGTGAGGGAGGCTATATTTATGGGACCTCTTTGCGAGAGACCCGTTGCCCACGTCGGGCTAGCATCATGAAAAAGAAAAACTATGGTATTTGTCATTTACCATTACTTATTCGGACTATAGTGGATATAATTTTCCAGAAGAGTTCCTTGTTCCATGCACGGTCTGTGTTTAACATATAAGTTTCTCAGGGGACCATTCTGAGTTTGTGTGTATATATATATATATATATATATAAATATATAATGTTATATAATGTTATAATGTTTCAGACCAACAAACACCCTAGGATCCACTCATGGCTGGTCTACCTAACTGTGTTCGTAATTGTGTGTTGTGCCTGTCCTCCGTGGTGGTGGAGGGGACCTACAATTTTACGTGGGTTCCGAACCACAAAGCCTTAATTTTACTACCCTAAACTATACCCAATCTATCAACATATGCGTCTAATCGATTTTTAAACAATGTTTATAGACATGTTACTAATTACTTCTACCGGCAAACTAGTCCAGCTCTTTACTATTCTATGCGTAAAAAAGTTTTTGGCAACTGCTGTCTCGAACCTTCTTCTTGTCAAGTTACACCCGTTATTTCTAATCCTATTATATTGAGATATTTCGGAAAAGCTATCTCTATCTACGTTATCGAACCCATTCATAATTTTGAAAACTTGGATTAGATCACTCCTTAGTCTCCTAGTCTCAAGTGTAGTCAATTTTAACTCCTTAAGCCTATCCTCGTACGACTTTGACCTAAGCGACGGAATCATCTTAGTTGCTCGTCTTTGAACTCTTTCGATTTTGTTTATATCTTTGCGCATATGCGGATTCAAAAATTGGATCGCGTACTCCAAATGAGGTCAAACTAATGATTTGTAAAGAGGAACTATAATATCGCGCGATTTGTATTCAAAATTCCGAGCGATAAAACCTAACACTTTGTTCGCTTTATTGACCGCTGCTGTACTTTGTTTCGCTACTTTTAAATCAACAGTGACTATAATTCCTAAATCTTTTTCCTGCTCTACGCTTGTTAACTCCTTCCCTGACATACTATACGCAAAATTACCGTTACGCGAACCTATATGTAAAATTTTTCACTTATCGACGTTAAATCTCATTTGCCATATGACTGACCAATCAACGATTTTATTCAGATCTTCATGGATTTTACCTCTATCTTCGTCATTAATCGCCCTACCACCCAGCTTCGTGTCATCCGCAAACGTTGAAACTGTACTGACTAGGCCGACATCTAAATCGTTAATATATATAAGAAAAAGCAAGGGGCCCAATACAGAACCCTGAGGAACGCCACTCGCTACATTAGCCCAACACGACTCCGCTCCATCATCGAGCAGCCTGTTTCCTACCTCGCAACCACTCTTCTATCCGATTTATTACTACACCCCTGATTCCATGAGCCTTACTTTTTTCAATTCTTTTGTGCGGTACGGTGTCAAACGCTTTTTGAAAATCTAAATACACTACATCAACCGCCCGATGATTATCGTAAATGTCAACCACGCTTTGAAAAAATTCAACTAAGTTATGCAATTTTACGTGTTCGACTATACGATCCCTAATTATTGATTCCAGTAGCTTACCTACAACAGACGTTAAAGTGATTGGCCTATGATTTCCCGCCGCACCTTTATCGCCTTTCTTAAAGATAGGTGTTACGTTTGCAACTTGAAATTATCTGGTACGCACCCCTCAGAAATAGACTCATTAAAAATCTTTCTTAGCGGCACAAAAATGCTATCTTTTAATTCTTTTAGTTGTATGGGATATATGGAATCCGTCCCCGGAGATTTACGCATTTTCATTTTATCAATATAGCGCATTACTTCCCTTCACTAACCACAATATTATCCAAAATATTACCATTATCAAAAGGTATTATATCTGACCGTAGGGATATTCGTTACATCTTCTATAGTAAAAACTGACGTAAAAAATTCCTTCAGCAAGGTAGCCAGTTCCTTGTTTTCAGAAACTAGATCTCCGTTAACATTTTTCAACGGCCCCAAGACACTTTTACTGGATTTCTATTGTTGACGTATTGAAAGAATCGCTTGGGTTTTCTTTACCGTCACGAGCTATGGAGATTTCAAATTCGTGCTTGGACTCTTTTATTACACTTTTCGCTTCACGCCTTAGATATATGTAGTTGTTTCGTAACCACAAATTGTCTTTATCGCACTTATGTTGCCTATAAGCCCTATCTCTACTCTTTATAATGTCTCCTACTCTAGAAGTAAACCACAAGGGCTTGTTGTTTACTTTCGCACGCTTAATTTTGTACGGTACACATTCCTCATTTGTAGTCCTAAATACTGTTTCAAACGATTCCCACATTAGTTTTGCGTTGGAGATCCCCATTACGTTTTCCCAATTGACGTGTGACAATTTATTTCAAAATTCACAAAAGTCTGCGTGCTGGAAGTTAGGAATTTTAGTCGAGTTAGCTGGTTTCGAGTGACTAACTGAGAGGACAAACTCTACAATATTGTGATCGCTATTAATTAATCGTTCTATTACTTGAAGATCAGTAATTAGCCTATCATCCGTAGTTATTACTAAATCTAAAATACTGTCCAACCTCGTAGGTTCCCCAACCTTTTGAATAAGAAAGCTATCCTCGAGAGAATTAACTAAACGATTACCTTCCGCGTCTTCCTGCGTTGTATCGTAATTCACGTTGGCGCAATTAAAATCACCCATAACTAAAGCCTGCTCACTACCTATTATTCTCTTTAGTTCACGTATCAGCTGTTTGATTAGGGGGCCTATATATAACACAACAACAAGTTTGAAATCGTTCAAGTTCTGCTATAGTCGAATCTATCGGTTCTGGAATTGTGTGCTTTACTTCTATAACGTTCGCAATATTATCTTTGATATACAACATAACACCGTCTCCTCGCCTACCTATTCTGTTTTTAACAAAAAGTCTGTAACCTCTAATTTGATACTCCCCTACAAAGTCACGTGTTTCAGTGCTAAGCCACGATTCATTTATCGCAATTAAATCATAGTCTTTACAAGCAATTAAAGAAAAAAATTCGTTTATTTTATTTCGTAGGCTACGAGCATTTAAAGATAGAACCTTCAAATTGTTTGTAATTGCGACACCTTCGCGAGCGCAGGGGAAATTTGTGGCAATTACGGTGGGACCGTTCGAGTTACAGCAGCTTGAAAAGAAGAGAAAGTATTATGAAATAGTCTTCCTAAACGCTCAGCTCCAACGTCATTAAGATGAAGTCCATCTCCGAGGAACAAGTCCCTCCTGCAGTAGAAACTGTTCTAAAAATTCACAAAATGCATTCCTTCCTGTTGGCAAAGAGACTTTAGGTTATTGTTAATATAGGTCGCCTTGCTGTAGAAATCGTTAGGTTGGATAATTCGAGGAAGTATACCTGTTAAAACAATCTTATTAGCTTTTTCCTTTAGTCGCTCTAGTAAGTCCCTGTACCTAGCCAGCAGTTCTTCCGATCTAGAATTTAAAACGTTATTAGTACCGACATGAATAACATAACATACGTTGTGTCCTCGGAGGTACCGTCTGTCAAATGGTCAACACTATCAGTTATATCCTCCACCCTTGCACCAGGGTAGTAGTAACGGCGTCTACGACGAGGGTTTCTCCCACAGAATTCCTCGAGCTGCCCTCGAACAATGGAATTTCCAACGAGTCGTATTTCCGGTTCATCAGCATCTTCGAAACCTAAAACAGAAAACTTATTGTTTGTTATTACTGGTAGACAAGTCTTAGGTTTTCTCAATGGGGCTCCATTACGCACTCGAACGAAGGGTTGGGAACTAGGGGAAGAGAGGGCTATTAGTACTATTTATGTTATTAGTAGAGACTGAGGCAGGAGGGGTCGTAACTGGAGTCTCAAGGGATTCTAATTTTGCCGTCAGGAGCATCACTCTTTCTTCAAGCCTCACTCTGGCCTCCCTCTCCCGTTCTAACTCGTTCCTCAGGACTTCCATGCTTGGACACCACCTGCAAACTAACTGTTCATTATTATTAGCCATTGTAAACGCGTAAGCGGCAAATTTCCCTTCACAGCGACTGCAAGTACTTGACGGGATGCCATGCTCTTAATTAGTTAAAACACAAAAAACAAAAAACGAGCGTTTGGAAATTAATAAATTACAACGTAGGTCTACCGCGTTCTTATTGTGCCGTCATCTGCGCAAACCTGTAAAAATGTTCTTGAAACGCAGAAACGGGTTCTTGTAACAAATTTATACTAAATGAATATATAATTAAGCTACCGACGAAAGATCCGTAAAAGAAAAAGTATTAATAAAACTTATCTGTCCGCTATTCGACTGACTTTTTCCTTTTTTCCTACGGTGGGTGAGCACACTCTACTTGATCCCCCGAAGGAAGGGAAAAAGAACCTGAAACCTCGTCTTCTGATACACTTGTAAAACAAAAAAGGAAAACCAAGGGAATTTCAACCTTATGAAACCTCGCTTAGTAATAGATTCGGGAAACAAACAAGGAAAGCCACGTGCACTAGCCTTGGCTTAATCAAATAATATAGTAATGAATAAAGTCAATAAATGAAATATATTCGTTAATGAATGATTAGTAACACGAAGTAATTTAGTTAGGAATGCACCAAACACTATTTTATTTAAAGACTTCAACGAAAACCACTTATTCAATTGGTAACACTGAATACTCGATAAAACACGTCTGTTCACAAGGAAAGACTGATATATATATATATATATATATATATATACAGGGGTTGGACAAAATAATATGAACACCTTGATAAATGGCAGTTTTTATTCTTAATATGGAGTTGGTCCTCCTTTAGCGGCAATAACAGCTGCAATGCGTCGGGGATTTGATTCATACAGCTTTTGGACAGTGGCTAGAGGAATCCTGAGCCATTCTTCGAGCAAACCCTGCTCCAGTTCCTCCAAAGACGCCGGCGGTGGGAATCGGCTTCTGACCTGCTGCTCCAACTGACACCACAGATGCTCGATAATGTTAATATCCGGGGATTGTGGAGGCCAATCCAAGCGTTCTACTTCACTAACATGCTCTTCAAACCAGTTTTTAACGACCCCAGCGGTGTGGATTGGTGCATTATCTTCCTGGAAGACGGCGCCGCCATTGGGAAACAGCGTTTGGATCATGGGATGGACCTGTTCAGCCAATATTGACAGATAGACCTTGGCATTAACCCTACCATGCAGTACTACAGCTGGGCCAAGAGTATTCCACGATATTGCTGCCCAAACCATCACAGATCCGCCTCCATGCTTAACGGTTGGAGTCAGGCAGTCGGGGTCAGAAGCATCTTTAGGCTGTCTCCAGACGTAAACTCGACCGGAACATGGAAATAGCGTAAAGGAGGATTCGTCGGAGTAGACTACATTCTTCCACCGGTTCATTGGCCAATTCTTATGGTCATTACACCATTTTCTGCGCCGCTCAATGTTGATGTGCGAAAGGAAGGGTTTGGCAATTGCAGCCCTCCCATGGTATCCAGCTCCATGGAGCTCGCGACGTAGAGTTCTGGTCGATACCGGGCTTGCAAGATGCTGGTTAAGCTCTGCAGTCACTTTTGGAGCTGTGGTCTTATAGTTCTTTGTCACAATGCGCTTTAGCACCCGGCGGTCTCGATCACACAGCTTCTTCTTGCGTCCACTATTGCATTTGTCGGTGCTTGTCTTTCCATGGTTTTGGTATGCAGACATGACCATAGAGACAGTTCCTCTGGACACATTGAACATCTGAGCGGTTTTCGTCGACGATGCACCAGCCATTCGCGCTCCGACAATTTGCCCTCTTTGGAAGTCTGACAGGTCTTTCATAACTGCTAATTCATAATTCACTAAAATCTGTAAAAACAACGTGAGGGTTATAACATGACGTATACACTCTCTGTTACGCATTTAAATAGGTTTGCCAGTCATTTGACCGTTTACTTTTTGTCTAAGCAGGCCGTAAAGATAACCGGTGAAATCGGCGGGCGTTCATATTATTTTGTCTAACCCCTGTGTATATATATATATATATATATATATATATATATATAATATATATATATTATATATATATAATATATACGTATATATATTATATTATATATAATATATATATCTATATATATATATATATATATATATATATATATATATATATACATATACACCTTACGATCCTACGCTAGTATAATACAAGAAAGAAATCATATTTTAATATGTATTGAATTACCTCACAACTTGCCAAGGCTGAGGGGCCGCACGGTGACAGTTTAATGACTGCAGATTCCACGCGTACTGCACTTTAAGAACTCAGCTTTAGATTACTAGCCTTAATGATTTTGCTTTCATAATGTGCATTCAGTTTTTGTATCTTAAGAGCTATAGCTCAATAAAAGACGCTAAACTATCAGTCCAGAACAACACCGTACTCTAGAGCAACCTACGATATAAAGTTGGGGTTAATGGAGCAGCTCTGGAGCTGGAATTGGGTTAGTGGAGCAGCTCTGGTGATGGAGCTGGGATCACTCGCAAGGGCAGATTAACGCAAGGGCCAGGTGAGCCATGGCCCAGGGCCCCTCGCTTTAATAAACGATGAAATGAAAAGCCTATTCATTTCTTGACAAATAAACGGATAAAGTGGCGAAGCTAATAGTTGAGAAAAATTTCTCAAAAAGTATCATCTAAACGTCATACAAAACGTGATGAAACCTGTGCAAAATTACTCAATTTTCTCACGTTTGGTGAGGAAACTGAAACAGGCGAACAAACGAACGTACGACTAACTCAACGCCGTTTGCCGCTTGTCCGGTGAACACGTTTAATTTTTATTTGACGTACCAGACCTAGTTAGTAATTTATTATAGTTGCCCATTATAGTGAGGAATTTGTTAATTTCGTGAGATACATGAGAAATGCATCTAAATCGTGCAAACCCCTCAATTGTCTGACACACATCAAAGAATATGGAATAGCTCGATCATTTCCAAACATTAAGATCGCATCACGAATCTATCTGACTCTTACAGTCGTCAACACAGAAGGAGAACGATATTTTTTCTGTTTTGAAGAGAGTAAGAAATCAAATGAGATCAACAATGACGCAGTAGAGATTGTGATTTGTAACTCCTGACAATAGAAAATGATTTGACAAGCGCAATAGACTTTCAGGGAATTGTAGGTGATTTTGTTAGCGCAAAAGCGAGGAAGAAGCCAATGTAAGTTTGTGACTACAGCTATTGTGGTTTGTTGGTGTGTAGCCGGACTTCGCTAATTATCTGGTCATTCCGAGCTGTCTATACATTCTGTGGAACAGGCAACTGCATATAACATTGTTTTAAATCTTTATATATGACTGAAGTTTGTAAAATGTTTAAATTCAATTTTTTGTCCTGATATAACAATTTGTATATGTATTTTTTCTCACATGAGCTCATAATGAAATGCGTTTATTTCGTTATGTTTTGTTATTATCATAAGACTAACTCTAGTTTTAAATTCGATTTGTGATTTAATTGTGATTATGGTCAGGTCATGGATAATCTTTGATGTCATGGAGCCCCGCGGGGAACATTGGCCAAGGGTCTCGCGATACCTTGATCCGTCCCTGGTCACTCTCAGCTCTGGAGCCGGCCTGGAGCAGAAGCTGAGTCGCTGGAGCACTCCGGAGCTGGAGCCAACAAATTCGGAGCACTGCCAAACCTACAGTGCAGTTACCATTATTATCATCATCGTGGTCAGTATTATTATTATTACTGATGTAGGTAATTCCTTCTTCGTAATCCACTAATCAAATTAACCCTTCATCTCATACTAATCATCATTATGAATAACCAACCATAAATATACTTCTTACTTATTAATACTATTTCTTACTGCTGTTAGTATTATTATGATTATTATTATTATTACTAGTAATACTACCTAATTTCAGGTAACTATAACTATTGGACTATTATTACTATTGCATTAGTAGCAATGAGCAGTAATGTTACTATCAAACTCAGATAATTATGGTTATTAATTTATGCTGTAATATTGATTATTTTTTTCTCTTTATTATTATTATGATAATTGCTCTTTCTATTCATTTTAAAAAGCCATCGCTAGTTCTGCATCGATATTTGAGGGGTCGTGCGTCTTAAGGTACCTAAGCGCCACCACAGGCGAAAACGTGTTTTTTGATGGATATCACTATTGTCACCCTTCCTCTATCGCGTGGTTTGGTTTATAATAACCTTACGACACTAGAAGTATGGTTGTAAACCTTATGAAGCGAACTACTTTTTTCACTTCTATTGCCAGCCAAAAGTTCACCCAAAGTTCGGCATAATAAGAAAATAAAAAAATAAAAATAAAATATATAAAATATAAAATATGAAAATCTATTCCAAAAACTCATCAGCATCTTCATTAGCATACTTAGAACTCTAATTTAGCCAAAAATGAACGTTCTAGCTCAATTAATAACAGAGATACTATTGCCACAATATTGCTGAACTTTGAAGGCGATTTCTGACGAATTTTAATTTTGGCGCTTTGGTACCTTAAGAAGCGGGACCCCTCATTTATTGGCTCAATAATGATGTTATTTAAAAAAAAGAGGGGGGTCCTCAAAACAGCCCTCCTATAGGGTTCTCAAGCATAACTTCTTTATGGAACCTCATCAATCATTTATAATTTACATAATTTATACTATATTTCTCACACCTGATTAACATAGTCAAAGATTATAAAACCTGACATCGTTCAATTTGTTCATTAACGTATTTTTCTATATCGTACTATTTTCTTTACGAGAAATATGAGATAGAGAACTAGAAATTTGATTCCTCTCGGTTCGCCGTAATATACCGACTTTTCCTTGAAAATCTGGCAATCCTTCAGAATGTTTTCTGAATTTGACTGATAAGCTTTTAAATGTTCAGTTTTCTATCCGATCAAAATAGGCTGACCATATTTCCTTGAGACAAAAACGGGACATTGGGATGGCAAAAAAGGGACGGGGGTTATGTAATATTCTGTATTCATGAAAAAGTAAGTACATAAACATATTGAGCTTACAATTATTCTTCAGTGACAGAACCCATACAAAAACCCATACAAAACGGTACTGTCCCGTTCAAAACGGTACGTATGGTCAGCCTAGATCAAAATCACCTCCATCCCAGTGATTTACTCAAGACCTAATATGAACTGTAACTGAGCCTGCCTAATGCAACTTGTCAATTTTGTTACTTACAATCATTATTACTTATTAATATATTATTATTATTATCATTGAATGATAATATAATAATAATATTATCATCATCATTCAATTATAATTTTATTATTAATTATTATTATTATTATTATTTTATTATTATTACCACCAATCTTTTTTTATTAGTTATCACTCTATTATTATTACTATTATTGTTACTACTTAGACTGCTATTATTTTTATGATACTATTATTTTCATTTGCTCATGATACTGTCGGAAGACCTCAATCAATATATAATTCCCAAACAGAAAAGTTCTTTATTGTGTATTTCATTTGGAACATCCTTCCCAATTTTCGTTTCCTTTCAGCTTCCCAAAAGTTTTATTGCCTTCTCTTTCTAGTCGAATTCCTAACTATGTCTCATACAGTACTTCTCTGAAAGACCTTCCAAAATTCTTAGAACTATGACGAGAAAACACGAAGGCGATGATGAATTTTTTAATCTGTCACATATTATCTCGGAGAGTGTCTATTACGATATAAATGACAAAGTTCCGCCCATCTAAATTTCAATAAGAAGTTTATGATACAACTCTGAACATAAGAAGCATAGCCGCTAATTTTGAAGAGCTACAAAATTCATTACAATTATCGGGACACAATTCTCTGTCGTAGTCCTCATGGAAATATACATAAAAGAAACAAGTAAAGACTTATATCCTTTGGATGGGTATAAATGTTTCTAGATATAACGTGACGGCAGAAACGGAGGGGGGAGGGGATTTAAATTTACATACATAAATCCACTCCATGTACATAAATCACTGCTCTTACATTAATGTCCAACTCTATTGAAACATGCACCGTAAATATAACATGGAAAATACTAATTTATTTCAATATAAATGGTATCTACCAGCCTCCAAATAAAGGTTTTATCAATTTCCTAGAAATTATTGACTTTATTTCAAATCATAAGAAGATAAAACAGCGTAAAAAAATCTTCCTGGGTGACTTTAATCCTGGTTCCTGAAATGTAATAAACAGAGATCCTAAAAAACTCATAACCAGAATAACAACATATGGCTTCTGCCCAGCGATTACACGATCTACATGAGTTTACGACGACTATAGAACCCACAACCTTAATAGATCAGATATGATTTAAAGATCATCTGAACCATACAGCCAATATACATCTGCTGGGGATCTCTGACTATTTCGGCTGTATCTTCGCGTTAAATGAAGGTCATAAAATCCCGGAGACAGATCGTGTAAAAATGAAAGTCAGGAAAATAAGCTAAAATTTAGGAGATCTGAAACAGAAGTTAGACCCAACAGATTATCGGTCCGAAGTCCTCGAAGGGGATGGCAACATAAAAGAAATATTTATTAAGTTCTCAGACATACTATACGATTCATTGAACGAGCTTTGTCCTGTGACTACTATAAATACGACCCATAAAAGGCAAAATAAACCACGGTTACATAAACCTCTCCGAAAAGCTATAAGGCTAAATTATTTAATCTACAAACACTTCAAAAAAGGAACAATGCCCCAAGAAATTTACATCAATTATTAGACCAGTATACAAATGAAAAGAAATTTCTGTTGTTTCTTTAAAAATAGGTGGAAAAATACAATTTGAGGGTGCTGATTCCAAATCTGTCATCAGTATTTTGCTATCACATCAGATTTCCTCATAAAATCAATAATAAAACTTTCTTATTTTATGTGCATGATATAAACATAACATTAGATGAAACATTTAGAAACAAATTGAAAACTTAAAATTAAAACACAACACCACACTAATCAACATTTACATCCCACCAGATAGTTCACCTCTGGTGCCAGCCAATTACAATCCACAGTTACACAATCTGGCCTCTCTCACTAATGTCATCTTAGGAGGAGACTTCAACGCCAAAGACACTAGTTGGTACCTGCACAACCAAAACAACACCAGAGGCGCCAACATAGCCACACAAGTAAACAGCCTCTTCATTCTTAACAAGACAGAAGAACATACACACATACCACATCAAGCAGGATACTCAAACTCTCCCCAGACATAACGTTCTGTTCCCCCTCACTAGCAACACATACACAATGGAGAACAGAAAAACAACTGTCATCAGACCACCTGCCCATCATCATTACAACACATTCTACACTCTGCTCCAACAGCCTTAGGCAAACTTACAGAAATTACAAGAAAGCTGATTGGGAAAGTTCAAAATACAGACTGAGGAACAATTCACCACATTAAACAGCACACCCATCATAAACATCAATACAACACTCAAGACATTTAATCAGATCATCACTAATGCAAACAAATACATACCCAAGGGCAACATTAGGAAATACAACCCAAATTACACTAGAGAAATAGCCCATCTCATAAGGCAACGTAACAACCTCAAATATAACACACAAACACCACACACAGAAGCCATAAAACAGCAGATACAACAGCTCAACACAGAAATAAACAACAAACTCAAAGAAAAACAAACAGAAACATTCATGGAATTCATAACAACACTAAACCACTCCACAGATACATCCAGGCTATACAAGACTATAAACAGCATTACCCACTCTAACAGCGGCATTCACACCTCACACGCGGCTATCTGTCGCAGCCAAAATAATATCCCAACATACACACAACAAGCTAACATTCTATTTAATCACTACGCAAAGATAAGTCACTTAAACAGAGACAACAACCAGAAACACGCAGACAGACAAACAGCCAGACACAAGAAAACCTACAGACTCGACACAACCATTACACCCTTCAATACAGACCAGACCACCAACATCATCAAAAACATTAAGAATTCGAAGGCTACTAGACCAGACATATCTAACATACACTTTAAACACTTGGGCCCAAAAGGAATACTAGCTCTCACAAATATCAGCACATATTCATACCAACACTGTATTATTCCTGACATGTGGAAACAAGGTAAAATTATTACACTACTCAAACCAAACAAAAATCCAACAGAACCAGCTTCCTATAGACCCATTACTTTACTATGCACACCTTCCAAAGTAACAGAAAGACTAATATTACAAATCACCAACTCACACATTTCACTATCGCCTACTCAACATGGATTCAGACCTCACCACTCAACCACGACATTACTCACTAAACTCACACAGCACATCATGGATGGCATCAACTCCAGACGACCAGCTCAACGTACACTATTAGCAGAATAGACATTAGTAAAGCATTTGGTGCTATCCCACGCTTCCCTCTCATAAACAAAATACTCAACACAAACATGCACAATAACACCAAAAGGTGGCTGAGAAACTATCTTTCAGGAAGATACTCACATGTCACATTTAATTGCAAGTCATCCAAAAACAAGCTTTCTCCGAACGGGGTCCCTCAAGGCTCTGTTCTCTCACCAACACTGTTCAACTTATACATGCATGACATTCCAACACCCATATATAACAAGCTTACCTTATCATCATATCCAGATGACATCACTCTAACATCCACCCACAACAACATCGACACCGCTACAAATAACCTACAAACATACATAAACAGTATACAAGACTGGCTCACACACAATAGACTCAAAGTAGCGCCCACAAAATCAACCATCACCTTGCTTACAAGCAACACAAAAGAACACCAGGTAATTCCACAGCTTACACTAAACATCAACATTCCACACACTCACAGGACCAAAATACTTGGGGTCACATACAACACATCATTATCTTTTGAAAACCACATTCAGGACATTAAAAACAAATGTACGTCAAAACTTAACACGCTTAGCGTACTAACAGGCACAAACTTTGGACACCAGCAGGAAACAACATCACTCATATACAAACAATATATTCGCTCAGTTATGGACTATGCTAGCCCATGTTGGGCACCCATTATCTCAAACACACACATAAACACCTTGCAGACAATACAAAAAGAAGCACTTCGTATCATTACAGTATGCACTCAAACAACACCAATAGAACACCTGCACACAGAAACAAAAACACTGAAAGTTTGGGAACATTTAGACATGAGGGAACACAATTCATGGCAGCAGCGACAACTAACCCACAACACCCTTGTCACTACATGTACAATCATGCACCAACACCTCTTACCATTAAAGTAACACCAGAGAGACATTATAACCAAATACTCCATTCCATACCATACCCCACAGACATCACACAGTACAGAAAACACATACACACACACACACACACTTAACCCACAAAGCACTGACACGACTCGGTCCGAATGCAGTCCTAGGTGCGAAGCCGCCACCCATTAACAGGTCAGAGATCAGCCTGAGCAGATCGGATCGAGTTAACTTAGCACGATTCCGATGTGGACATCACCCCAACTTACGGACATATAAACACAGACTAGACAACTCCATAGACGACACCTGCCACCTGTGCCAGGACACACCACAAACAATTGAACACATTATGCCAGACTGTACCGCTCTAGCACAACAACGAACACAACACAACATCACTAGTGCGCTGAACCTCTGGTCCACTCCGGATGGCGATCGGTACCTGCGTGCTGCCGGCTTGCTCGATCAGGGTGGGCTGATCGGCTAAACAACAACAACAATTAAAAACTTTCAACTTCACACCAAACGAACTTTATTTAAATCCGAATAAAAGAACAACAATACAATAAAATTGACAATAAGAATCATTTTAGATTAATTTTCTTTGGCTATACAGTTTACATCATCAAATTTGGGTGTATTCCCTTTTTCTGAGATGTCTTTTTAAAATTTGGTTCAGAAACATTTCTCTTCAAACACCAACAGTAGTCAGCCATCATATTGACATTTCATCTTCCTTGATATCGTTTTCCCATGCATTTTTCCTTGATGGAACCTTTCACCCTGCTCTTCAGAAACCGCTCCAAGATTCTCAGGGAAGTACTCCAAGTGGCTGTAAAGGAAATACAATTTTACACTCATGTGGCAACCAGGTTTTTCATAGCATTTCAACATGTGTCTAACAATTGTTCTATAATCTTTGTCTTTATGGTTTCCTAGAAATCAGCACATATTCATACGAACACTTTATTATTCCTGACATATGGAAACACGGTAAAATTATTACACTACTCAAACAAAACAAAAATCCAACAGAACCAGCTTCCCATAGACCCATTACTTTACTATGCACACCTTCCAAACTAACAGAAAGACTAATCTTACAAATCACCAACCCACACATTCCATTATCGCCTACTCAACATGGATTCAGACTTCACCACTCAACCACGACATTACTCACTAACCTCACGCAGCACATCATGGATGGCATCAACTCCAGACGACTCAGCTCAATGTACACTATTAGCAACAATAGACATTAGTAAAGCATTTGATGCTATCCCACGCTTCCCTCTCATAAACAAATACTCAACACAAACATGCATAATAACACCAAAAGGTGGCCGAGCAATCATCTTCCAGGAAGATACTCACATGTCACATTTAATGGCAAGTCATCCAAAAACAAGCTTTTTCCGAACGGGTCCCTCAAGGCTCTGTTCTCTCATCAACACTCTTCAACTTATACATGCATGACATTCCAACACCCATAGATAACAAGCTTACCTTATCATCATTTGCAGATGACATCACTCTAACATCCACCCACAACAACATCGGCACCGCTACAAATAACCTACAAACATACATAAACAGTATACAAGACTGGCTCACACACAATAGACTCAAAGTAGCGCCCACAAAATCAGCCATCACCTTGCTTACAAGCAACACAAAAGAACACCACCTAATTCCACAGCTTACACTAAACAACATCAACATTCCACACACTCACACGACCAAAATACTTGGGGTCACATACAACACATCATTATCTTTTCAGGACATTAAAAACAAATGTACGTCAAGACTTAACACGCTTAGGGTACTAACAGGCACAAACTTTGGACACCAGCAGGAAACAACATCATTCATATACAAACAATATATTCGCTCAGTTATGGACTATGCTAGCCCATGTTGGGCACCCATTATCTCAAACACACACATAAACACGTTACAGACAATACAAAACAACGCACTTCGTATCATTACAGGATGCACTCAAACAACACCAATAGAACATCTGCATACAGAAACAAAAATACTGAAAGTTAGGGAACATTTAGACATGAGGGGAACATAATTCATGGCAGCAGCGACAACTAACCCACAACACCCTTGCCACTACATGTACAATCATGCACCAACACCTCTCACCATTAAGGTAACACCAGAGAGACATTATAACCAAATACTCCATTCCATACCACGCCCCACAGACATCACACAGTACAGAAAACACATACACAAACACCTAACCCACAAAGCACTGACACGACTCGGTCCGAATGCAGTCCTAGGTGCGAAGCCGCCACCCATTAACAGGTCAGAGATCAGCCTAAGCAGATCGGATCGAGTTAACTTAGCACGAGTCCGATGTGGACATCACCCCAACTTATGGACATATAAACACAGACTAGACAACTCCATAGACGACACCTGCCACCTGTGCCAGGACACACCACAAATTTGGGTGAATTCCCCTTTTTTAGATGTCTTTTTAAAATTTGGTTCAGAAACATTTCTCTTCAAACACCAACAGTAGTCAGCCATCATATTGACATTTCATCTTCCTTGATATCGTTTTCCCATGCATTTTGTCTTGATGGAACCTTTCACCCTGCTCTTCAGAAACCGCTCCAAGATTCTCAGGGAAGTACTCCAAGTGGCTGTAAAGGAAATACACTTTTACACTCATGTGGCAACCAGGTTTTTCATAGCATTTCAACATGTGGCTAACAATTGTTCTATAATCCTTGTCTTTATGGTTTCCTAGAAAATTTTCAACAACATTTTGAATGATATCCAAGCCGCTTTCTCCACCTTTGACACTGAATCAAGAAAGTTGTCATCCTTCATTAGTTTCCGTATTTGAAGGCCATCGAACACCCCAGCTTTTTTTTCTCTTCACTTAGAGAAAAGAATTGGTCAGAAATATATTTTAAATAGTTGCTATCTCTATCCAAAGACTTTAAAATTGCTTCATTAACCCCAGTTTAATGTGTAATGGTGGCAGTAACACTTTTGCAGGTGTCACAAGAGGTTCGTTGATAACATTTTTGCTGCTGCTGGTCAGTTAATTCTTTGGGGCCAATCCTTCTTTATCCATTGCTCAGCCTTTGCTCCACTGTCCCACTCACAAATGAAGCAAGGCATCTTTGTATATCCAGATTGTTAGCCAGTAAGCATGGATATCACCTTCAAATCTCCACAAATGATTCACTTGTGATCACTATATTTTATTTTATCTTCAAGGAATTTCATGTTGTCATAATTTTCTTTCATGTGGACAGAGTGGCCAATGGGGGTGGGTGCCAGTTGATTGCCACTATGCAGCAAAATAGCTTTTAGACTTGACTTTGAGCTGCCAATGAACAATTTCCACTCTTTTGGATCATAGTCTGTGCCCATAGTATTCATAAGACCAGGTATGTCAGTACAGAATACTAGAGAACCATCCACAGAGAAGAATTGAACAAATTCTTGTTCTCTGCTCCTGTACCAGGAATATGAAGTTTAAGCAGCCAGTACATTTCTTTCACTCAGCCTGGATCCCAAGAGTTGGGTAGCATCTTTCGGTAGGTTAACATATCGTACAAGATCATTCAGTTCTGCCTGAGTGAGGAACTGTGGTTCTTTAGAATTATTATCATCAATTTCAAAGTCACTGTGATCGCTAAGTTCTGTATCACATTCAGAAACATCAAATTCTTTGGGGCATGCAGGAATGTGAATATCATCACTGTGTGGAACAGGACGGATGGCAGATGGCAATGATGGATACACAATGGATGATTTATTCTTGAAGCTGAATCCCTTGATATTATACAAAGAGAAATAACAGTCTTGGGTATGATCTTTGGGCTCACACCAAACCATAGGTATACCAAAAGGTAAGGATTTCCCTTTGCCTTGACCCCATTGCCTCAAATTCTCCACACATGATCGGCATACACTATGCGGAGCCCATGACTTATTCTGGTCATCAAGTTTTACACCGAAATAAGCTAGATATGATTTTCTTACAAATTCTGTGATATTCTGCCTTTGCTTTACTGATTGGAAATTACGACATATACAGGGTGTTTCAGGAGGAAAGGTCAATACTTCAAGAGGTGATAGTATCGGTCATTGTGAGGAAAAAAGTTCATATGAACATGTGTCTAATTCCGAATGGTTATGGAGATACAAAAGCATTGTTAATGGTAATCAAGAAAGAGAAACCAATTACTGTTTCTAACATTTAATGTTTAAACATTGGCATTTTGAATGGTATCAGATACAGAAATGACAAATTTGTTACAGTTTCGAAAATCCCACCGTCAACCTCACTGCACTTTGCAACTTGTGTGCGAAGAGTGTGCGAAGATCGCGTGTTGTTCGTCTGAGTTGATCTTGACGTTCCTTTATCCGTGCAGAAGCATCCAAAATGCGCGCGACCAATTCGTCTTGTGTATCCACCTTTCACAACAGTAAGCTGTCGATTGGCTTATTTTACATGCTTACATTACAGCTTACATGGTTCAAGGTTATAAGGGAGGGAAGGGGGAGGAAGAGCTGCTCGCGCATCAGATTCAAACAGCTCTATCTCCATAACCATTCAGAATTAGACACATGTTCATATGAACTTTTTTTCTCACAATGACCGACACTATCACCTCCCGAAGTATTGACCTTTCCTCCTGAAACACCCTGTATAACAAAACAAATCTGGGTGGTTCTTGCAAGAATCTGACTTAGACATTGTCGGAGAAGTGAATCCGTGAATCTAAAGTGAATTCGTGAATGCGTGAAGTAAATCCGTGAATCTGTGACTTTGCACAATTATAGAATCTGAAACAGGAAATAAAAAAAATTAATAAAAAACAAACAAGTTATTGTTTTAGCAGGCAAGAAATGAGGCTTTCTACCTCAGAGAATGAGGTATATTTAAGCTTATATATACATATTGGGTCCAAATAATGATTGCCTAATTCTGGAGAACAGTGATGTGATGTATAAAAACAAAGTACTTTTCTGTAATCTTATAGGGTAGGGACTAAAATAACACAAATAGTTTTCAAACAGCAATTTACTTGTATACTGGTGTTATATAACAGCATATTTCATTTTATTGGAATTTTTTTGTACTTTTTAATTTTAATTTTAAAACTCTGGATATAAGCAATTTCTTCTAATACATATAATATCATTGGCGACGGAGGGGTCAGGCAGGTCAGGCTCAGCCTGACCTGTTATTTCTCCTGCTAGAGACTTAAGAAAAATAACAAAAACTAACAATACACATTCCCATCTCTTGTCGAGCTGTCAGGCTAAAAAATTCCATCCATCCATCCATCGGATCACTTTAACATATTGCTTCCCAAAGCATTCGGGAAGCAATATGTTAAAGTGATTAACACTGGGAAGCAATATGTTAAAGAGAGGTTCCTGGGAAGCAATACGTTAAAGTGATCCCATCCATCTATCACCTAAACCCCATTTCCCCAGTGAGGGTGGGGAGAGAGACGAGGGAAGATAGGGAAGATATGTGGCTAAAAATTTTGAGTCAGATATCTTTACTTTATAAAACATGTTATAATGACCATGTTAGGATTTATAAATAAGGTTATATAGCTATTTGCATATACACTGTGACTGTACATAAGTTAATTATTATATACTGTATTATTATGCATCTTCTCAAATAACAAAGCCTCACAACTCGCGTAAAAATGCACAATTTACGTCTTGTCATTGCAGGGAAACAATTTTAAGCCTGACGTCTCTTTTGAAACATGTTATGATGTAAATCTTATGATTTAGGTACTTGCAGGTTATCTCCCCCCCCCCCCAATCAATTTTGACAGAATATTTTCGTTAAAACTAACGAAAATATCACGACTTAACCTAACCAATTATCAAGGGCGTACAGTTGATCTATTATTAATTATAACATTGTTTGTTTCTGGAATAGTATTTACTATTTACTAATAGATCAACTGTACGCTAGGGTGGATCGATTTTACATTTTTTTCGATTTCCATATTCTAATAAAGACAGAAACTTGCGCATGCATGAGAAAATAGCCTCTGAAAAATCTTAGCTTAATAGGTAATCATCTTCTGCCCCCGGCAGAGCGATGAAAATCATATTTTAGTAGTCAAAAACGTATTTTTCTTATAATTTTTAAAATATTTCAATATGCATCAAAATTATTCCTAATAACTATAAAGCCGATGAAAAAGACCTCATATGATCGTTTTTCCAAGCGCGTTGTCCTACGTTAATATCTTTTGCCCCCGGCAACAACGTCAAATGTTGAAAAAATAGGTAATTTATATACATATTTTCAGATCGGCTCTTTGTCTTAAATAATGCATTTATATATTTCCCATAGTATTTATATCGTTGCTTAGGCATCATCAACTTTCTAGAGACTAACAATATTAGCACGGACGACATTGTGGCTATCGGCTGTGATGGTACCGCAGTGAACACGGGTCGAAAGGGTGGAGCCATTCGTATGATTGAAATGAAACTACAAAGGCCAGTTCAGTGGATCATATGCCTATTACTCGGTAATGAATTATCACTGCGACACCTCATTCAAGACTTGAACGGCAAAACAACTGGGCCAATGGGCTTTACTGGACCAGTTGGAAAACAACTGAACGACTGCGAAAAACTTCCAATTACAGAATTCGATGCCATTCCATCTCCCGACATTGACATAGATGATGCCGAGTTGAGCACTGACCAAAAATATTTGTTAGGCATCTACAGAGCAGTGTCGAGCGGTAGCTGCTCTTCAGCTCTCGCGGCTCGAAATCCAGGTAAGATGGCGCATTCCAGGTGGCTGACAACAGCAAATAGATTTCTGCGCCTCTATGTTTCAACTAGTGAACCCTCCAGCACCTTCAACGAAATTGTGCGATTCATTATGACAGTTTACGCACCAATTTGGTTTAAGATAAAGAAAAACTCCAGTTTCACTGAGGGCGCAAAACATTTTTTCGAAATGATGCGTCTCTCTCAGACCATGCCTCAAAGATCTAAGACAATCGCCAACAAAGTCCTCCGTAGAAATTCTTTCTTTGCTCACCCAGAAAATATTTTGATCTCCATGCTACATGCCGATGAGCAACACATAAGAGAATTGGGATGGAGAAGAATATTAAAAGCACGATCAAAACAATCACCAGCGGGGGAAATTCGAGCCTTCGCCATGCCTGAGCTGCTCTACGATAGTCAAAACTATTACGAAACGATCAACTGGCAAACGGCTGAGGTGACCGAACCCCCCGTTACAAAAACAATACCTGATACCCGAATAAAAGAGTTTGTTGAGACGGGAGACCAGCCTGATGGACTGATCCCACTATTCCCTTGTCATACTCAAGCGGTCGAGAGACTCATCAAATTAGTAACCGAAGCCTCTGCCAGTGTAAGTGGAATAGAAGAGAGGGACGGATTCATCCGCTCCCGTCTTCACTCCCGAACAAAAATTCCACGATTTGATTCTAAGAAAGATTACCGTATGTAAATCGACATGCAGCCAAAGGAAGGGTGGTTGGGGCTGGCTGGATAGGGTGGAACTCGACGTACAGCCACCTCCTCGTGGTGAGTTCTGGGTTGCTAATTTTATAAAATTAGCAAGCGAGGAGCTGTACTTAGTACTTATCGTACTTATAACATCGCATTAACGTAATTATAATCCACATTTAGACTTTTGTCGGGGACAGAAGATATTACTCTAGAGTCATAAAATTTTGCGCGTGTTATTTCATGCCTAAGCAACGATATAAATGCTATGGGAAATATATAAATGCATTATTTAAGACAAAGAGCCGATCTGAAAATATGTATATAAATTACCTATTTTTTCAACATTTGACGTTGTTGCCGGGGGCAAAAGATATTAACGTAGGACAACGCGCTTGGAAAAACGATCATATGAGGTCTTTTTCATCGACTTTATAGTTATTAGGAATAATTTTGATGCATATTGAAATATTTTAAAAATTATAAGAAAAATACGTTTTTGACTACTAAAATATGATTTTCATCGCTGTGCCGGGGGCAGAAGATGATTACCTATTAAGCTACGATTTTGCAGAGGCTATTTTCTCATGCATGCGCAAGTTTTTGTCTCTATTAGAATATGGAAATCGAAAAAAATGTAAAATCGATCCACCCTACTGTACGCCCTTGATAACACCGGGCTGCATGGAAATCGATTTCTTTATTTTGAGTTATTTTTGAAGCAGTTCGCTGCGCTGAATTAAAAAATGCTGCCAGTTTTTTTGTATCGCCCACAGTTTTAAAGTTATTAGCAAAACAATTTTGGGGCGTTTTGTAATTTTTTACCTTTTTTATCTTTAATTAATTTCGTTTTTTCATATTTTTCAGATAGATAATTCTAACATTACGTCTTTAAAATTTTAATAATGGCTTCTAGAGGATGTACCCATAGTCCAGACATATTTTGTTATATTTGTGGTCGGTATGTTGTTGTAAAACAAAGGACAAATGTAACGACCTTCATTAAGAGAGCTTATCATGCTTATTTTGGAATTAAATTAGGAGATCAAGACAAAAGTTGGGCTCCACACAAGGTTTGTCTTACGTGTGTTGCGGCACTAAGGAATTGGAGCAAAGGTAAAAAGAAAGTTTGCCATTTGGGATCCCTATGGTATGGCGCGAGCCTAGAAACCATACCGACGACTGCTACTTCTGTTCTTGCAATGTTAAAGGTTAAAATGCAAAGAATAAAGAGAGCCTTCAATACCCAAGTCTTCCATCTGCAATAAGGCCGGTACCGCATGGTCCAGAAGTTCCTATTTCCCGCCCACCCGAGAGTCTGGATCAATACAATTCAGATTCTGATTCAGCTCCAAATCCAGACAATGATGATGTTTATGAACAGCCAACAGCTGACCGAGATCCTAAACCATTAACCCAAGCCGAACTAAATGACTTAGTCAGGGATTTGAATCTGCCTAAGGACTCTGCAGAACTTTTGGGGTCTAGATTGCAGAACAATTTATTGGCATCCGACACATACTTCACTTGGTAAAGAAGGTATATATATTTTGTTTCTTTCAGTTATTTTTTTATTCTTTCATAAACAAGCAATATGCTTGTCCAAGAGCTAGGAGCTATTTAATTCTGCTTTAATTAGGTTTTACTCTATCACCTAAAGATTTCGTGCTACAAGGGGTGTTGTAATACTTCATCTGTCCTCAAATGTTAACCACCCATTGATGGGAGGGGAGAGAGTATTTTGCTGGGAACGGGACTGGTTGTTATATATATTTACCCTACATTATTATGTAAGTGTTACTGTAGTCTATAACAACAAAATTTGTGGTTTAGCATGTGCAATCCAATGTTGGTCTCGATAAGATTGTTCACATTTGGGGATAAATGGGGGATTTATGACACACCCTGTAGTAAGAAAACCATACATGATAGGGAAAACTAACTATATTTTTTAGATCAGTGCACTCAAATTATATAGAATCACCAACTAGTTTGTAAAAAATCGATCGACAAGTTTTCAAATGTGTACTGATGTAATTGGTTAGGTTAAGTCGTGATATTTTCATTAGTTTTAACGAAAATATTCTGTCAAAATTGGTGGGGGGAGATAACCTACAAGTACCTATAATTTATTTATAATGTTATAAAGTCATTTGGATGTTCACTATATGTAAAGTTAATTAGTATTTTAATTGATTTATTACTTTGTATCCACTGAATAACCAAGTTTTTAATGTTCGAAGTAAGGCAAATTCGTATCTGCCTGACGACTTGCTGCTGTGCCAAATATGTTATTATCTTCAATTGCTAAACATTTAAAAGCAATATTTGCATATCATACTGGCAGTTGGGTATTTCTATATAATCTACTTTTGCATAGTACAGTAAATTTTAGGAAATTTAATGCACAACATATGGAAAGTATTCATTTTATATAAAATCTGTCACATCTGCTTCGAAACAGAGAAGTCCAAAATGCTGCGCTGTACTGCCAAATCTCTCTATTTTAAACTTAATATTGTTTTCAATAATATGCATATTATATACTTTCTAAGGTGGGTTGGGTGGAAAATAATTGTCCAAGTTACTTAACATTTAAAAATTAAGGTACTTTCCTGTTAACGGGAATACCCTAAAAAAGTTTTCCGAGTCTACTGTTTTTGACCTGAGAAAAAAATAAAATGCACCAAAGTCTGAAAGACTTTATTTATGAGCTTTATTTATGTTTATACAAGAACGTGAGTAAATTTTGATAAACGGAAATATCTTATCTTCAATGATGCAAAATTAACGGAACTACCAAACTGTTTGTTATGCAAGTTTGCTCTCGTCATTTTCGTTTAAACTAACGAAAATATCACAACTTAACCTAACCAATCATCAAGGGCGTACAGTTGACCTAACCGGGCATTCAAATGACCTAACCGCATATTGAATTAACTTAACAGGTTAATATAAGGGAAACTGCCAGGTTAGGTCAACTGTATGCCTTTGATAATTGGTTAGGTTAAGTTGTGATATTTTCGTTAGTTTAAACTTTTTATAGGGTATTCCCGTTAACAGGAAAGTAACAAAATTAATTTACTAAGACAGTACGGTTACAAATATGCTCATTTCATTCACTCTTATGCGCACACACTGAATTTAGTTATTATTAAAGTTGCGAATCACTTACCAGGTGTCAAACTTTTTTTCTCTCACTTGAAGGCATTTAAGAAATTTACTTCCTCAAGCACAAAGGGAAAGATTGTATTCAATAGTTTTAAAATTACCATTGCAAGTTTAAGTGAAACACGCTGGTGCTCTCGGTCAAGAACAGTATCAGCTATATTATATCAGTGTGGAGCATTGAAAGAGGCTTTAGAAAGCATTTTGAATGATGAAATCTCGTGGGATGAAGATAGTTTAAACCAGGCTGGAAACCTTTACGCAAAATTAGACGACTTTTTATTTATGTTTTATATTTGCTGCTTTGAAGAATTACTTATCAATGCTGAAAAACTATTTGATGTTTTACAGTGCAGGATAGTGGACATGGAATTGGCAAAAAAAGAAAATTAATGATGTTATTAGTTTTCTGGAAGGAAAAATCAATGACAAAAGTGATAATGAAATTCTTAAAAAGACATGTGACATAGTAAGTTGTCCGACCATTCCTCCCCCTACTAAGAGACTCAGAGGAAAAGTGACGGACTTTAAAGAAACTTACTTTAGTATTCTGAATACCACTGAAACAGCCTTGAAGGAACGATTTGAATGCATTCAGTTCTCATTTTTTGAGCTGTTGAATTCATTAATGTTTGCAGTATATAAAGAAAACTTCCTCAAAAACTTAATAGAAACACTTGAATATAAGTATAATCTATTTGACGTAAAAGCTTTAACGTCAGAATTGAAATGCATCTATCAGGACTCCGATTTTTGTCAGTGCAAACATGCAAAAGGAATTTTAAAGCTTTGTCTTGAATTGGACTTACAACAGCCTTACTTGAAACGATCAAATTAATTCGGCTCCTTTTGACAATCTCTGTAACCAGTGTGTCAACGGAAAGAAGTTTTTCAACGCTTAACAGAATAAAGACGTACCTACGGAATACCATGTCAGAGGAAAGGTTGTCTAGTTTAGCAAGAATTGCCATAGAGAAAGAAATTGGGATAATCTCTAGGAGCGCTCCATTTTTCAATATTAAACATACACTCATAAAACATATACCATTTGAAAGCTCACATTTTTCTGAGTCTAAAAATTTAGTAATCCAAAAGTATCAATAGCAAATGCAAGATTATAGAAAAAATTACAAGTTACTTTTTTAAGTGAATATTTCCTGTTTTGGCTATAATGTACTTTTCTTCATAAAATATTTTTCCTGATTGGGCTATTTTTTCGCTACTCTGCGACTTAATTAGTTGGTTGGATTCTGTTCTGTATTTTTTTTTTCTAATTGGATTCAGTTTGGTCGTGTTTGTGATAGAATTATCACGTGCTGTTCGTGTGGTTTCTGACTTTGAGAACTTGATTCGTCATGTGTCCTAGATGAAGAGAAAGCATTGGATGTTTTTATCTTTTCAATATTAAACATACACTCATAAAACATATACCATTTGAAAGCTCACATTTTTCTGAGTCTAAAAATGTAGTAATCCAAACGTATCAATGGCAAATAAAAAGTAACTAGGTTTAATTGTTTGACGCTTGACGTAATGAATTACATTATAAAGGTTGGCTAAGTTATAAATCTTCAGTCTGTGTTGTAAGATGGTATTTTTGGTAATTGTTACGCTAACCTAACCTAACATGAATATGTTATTACATTATCATTTGTATAATTTAGGTCTCGGGGGTACGGGGGCGGAGCCCCTGTAAAGATCACGCATCACAAATTGATCGGTATAGGGTTTTATATTTAAACCTAGTTACTTTTTATTTGCTATTGATACTTTTGGATTACTACATTTTTAGACTCAGAAAAATGTGGGTTTTCAAATGGTATATGTTTTATGAGTGTATGTTTAATATTGAAAAATGGAGCGCTCCTAGAGATTTACCAGAAATTGTAATATAACTAGAGAAGAATAAAATGTTGCACGACAAAGTAATTGAAGAATTTGCATTAAAACCAAGAAGATCGGAGTTCATGTATAAATAAATAAGGTAAGGCGATGTTTTATTTCCTAAATTTATGCCAGTTAAAAACATTTTAATTATCATACATATCACAGTGAAACAAGTATGAAATTACACAATATATATATATATATATATATATATATATATATATATTATAATATATAATATATGAATAGAAACGACATAAGTGTTAAGGAACGTTTCTGCACACGAGGAGGAGAGATAACGAATAATGAAAAATGAGGCGAACCGCCCAGGAATCGAACCCAGGTCCTCCTCGTGTGCAGAAACGTTCCTTAACACTTATGTCGTTTCTATTCATTTATATACTGCGCGGTCATTGTAGTTATATGCGCATATTCACGATTTGCGAGGGTGCCCTCTCAGGGCATTGGTTTCTGCCCTATGTGGGAGAATTTCGATTTGTGATTGAGTGAGGTCCGTAGCATAATGGTAGAGCGTCCGACCGGCAATTGGAAGGACCTGGGTTCGATTCCTGGGCGGTTCGCCTCATTTTTCATTATTCGTTATCTCTCCTCCTCTTGTGCAGAAACGTTCCTTAACACTTATGTCGTTTCTATTCATTTATATACTGCGCGGTCATTGCAGTTATATATGCATATATATATATAAATATATTAGGCAGGGTCGAAATTTTATATTGAAAAGGTACATATTGAGAAGGGTTTGAATGGAACACAGGAACCCCTTCATAAATTATTTTGGCTGTTTAAAGTCTCCTACCCGTGGCACAATTTTTCAAATTTTGACCTATATTGAACAATATGCCATTTATACGAGACTTACTCTACATTCAGGTTTTTTGATAACATAAATCTTTATTAACGTATAATATTTTATTTAATAATGTACAGTATTAGGAAAATTAATTAAGTACAACAATATATTCAGAAGAAAAAATTAGAGGCATAATAAATGTGCTAAAATTCAATTCACTTTTCCAGTGTTCCTTATCACATCAAAAGGGAAGAAATTTTCAATATCATTAGGAAATTTTATTTCATATGTTTCTTACTCATTCCATTGGTCCTTCCATTCAAACTTGAGCAGTTTTCGCCTTAATTCTAATGAGTTTAAGATAAACTTTTGACGGTAATATCCTATTCTTTCCTGACATGCCTTTGTTACTAGGTTCACTGCCCTTTCCACACTTTGACTGTGGCATGGAAAAGCAGCTATTTCCACTGGCTTACATCGAGCCTGTAGTAGCTCATCGTCGCTAAACTTGTTTAGCAGTGGTGGAGGAGTAATGATCTCTTTTTGCCAATCGATCATCTCGGTGTAGTCAGAAGATTGGAAATTGAGGGTTCGAGGGGTTGAGGCAACTCAAAGTTTCTGGTACCTGAAAATCCTGTTCTTGAAAGGGTGATTTTCTGAATAGCTTGCTCCCTAATTTCTAGTCTCCTGTCAGTTTACATTGATACGAGTATATTTTCTGGGTGGGCAAAGTAGGCGTTATTCTTTAATACTGGTTCTATGATTGATCTATGTTGTTCATCTAAATTTCGAAGCAAGTACATTAAATGCCAAAAGTTATATGCACCATCAGTTGCATTAGGATGAGATTTTAACCAAAACCACCCTGGAGCATAGAACTGCATAATAATCTTGACTATATCTTGAAGGTTTTTATCGAGATTTGGCGTTGAGATAAATCGAAGGACCCTGTTGGCTAGAGTTAGCCAGCGGGCATGGTGAATGGTACCTGGGGATCGAGTCGACAGATCTTGAGAAGTGTCTCCAGTTTGCACTGCCAGACACACATCATAGAGATATCTTTCATCACTGCTTAGCTCCTTCACAACATTTGTTGGAATTTCTTTAATGTTTCCCTTTACGCGAGAATATTTGACTACCTCCGATTTTGTTAAATCTGTTTTCAGCTTATTCCCAGTTGAACCCACGAAAGTAATTGGACCTGTTGTTTTACCATCACTGGCTTTGTAGACATGCATAAAAGGCAGCTCATTCAAATGCAAGAGGCACACCAACCACTGCACTGGTCTGTTAAGATGAATTTCAACTAGTTTTATGGCTCCACCAATTTTTCCTGTATTATTTATAGGAGTACTATCACACAGTAAAGCTTTGATAGTATATGTGCTGTTCGAGTCTGTGATAATAGTTATCAACTCTTCTGCTATGGAGCGAGCAATTCCATTATCTGGTGTGACATGGTCTACATAGATGCTTCCAAGTTCTTTCACAATTACATAGTGTTCTTCTTTTATCTTTCTACTTTTAGTTAATGTGTTATCTTTCCTTCCATCAAATCCAAGGCACTCCATCTTCAGATTTTCAGATTTAGACCTAAAAGTATTTGTTTCACCCATGCGATTTCTTTCTCTTTCTAATTTCTTTATGTCAAGTATGTTGGTGTGGTTAAGGATCCCCATATCTTTTAAAGCTGCATTGACTATTGCAGCTGCAGCTCTACAACTTACACGATAACGATCTGCTGTTAATGCAGGTTTTTATAGGAGTGCCTGTTCTGAATATTCTCAGTCAATTCTAACTCGGCCTCATAATCTACATCCTGACTCTGTGAATCTACATCCATGTCTTCTTTGGTATTTTCTATAAATTACGATGGTAAAACATTGGTGGCTTCAGTCATTTCTTCTTGTGCTTTTAGTTGACAGTTCTGTGCTTCTTGGGCTCTTGCTAAAGATCTCCTCTTTATGAGAATAAAAACCCACTCTAATAGACAGAGTTTATTTCCACGACAGTTTCGACGCCCACTGGCATCCTCCTCGGGTGGATACAGAAACACCCTTTCATTTTGTGTTTCTGTATCCACCCGAGGAGGATGCCAGTGGGCGTCGACTCTGTCTATTAGAGTGGGTTTTTATTCTCATATTTTGACCTTCACGTAAAAAAGTGAAGTTTTTGCATTGATCTCCTCTTTGTTGAACTAGCTATGCGATCAATTGGTCCGAACTGATTTTTTCTTTGTTTTTGACCCACAAAAGACTCCCATTCTGCCACTGATATTTTATCCTTACACTTGCAAGATTTCCTATCAATTCCCTTATCATAGCATTCATAAGATGATATATCAAACATTTCATCATACTGAGCTACTTTTAAGGCAAAACTTTCATTTCTTCGATGTAACGGCACCTTGTTCAATTTTGAGGCTTCATCTATTAGTCGACTGACTTTAAAATAGATACCTTTGGTGTTAATCGTAGGAAAAGAAAATTTCATCCAAATGTCTTCATTATGTTTTACAACAACCCTGTAACAATCATTAGCAGTTGCTGATCCTTTTGATTTAGCTTCTTCACGACGGCGCACAAAAAGGTAGTGTCTCACAAAATCTGCTTTTGAAGTAGTCATGGCTACTGCGAATTCCGTAGGATATCCAAAAGCTGCATTTGAGGACTTGCTTCTAGTAGTCATAGTTTATATTCAAAAGTCAAATCAAATTATATGTAATTTATAATTTATGATAATTTAAATTATAATTAAAGCAAATTTAAATTATTTCTATTTATCTGAAAAATTATTTCTATTTATCTGAAACATAAAAATATTAAGTATTAAACAAACAACTTATCATGTAACATATAACAACATTAAACATATGCAAATTTGAAGGTAAAAAGGGAGGAGGGGCATGTGATAGGGGTAGTAGGATAGCACATGCTTGATTTTTAATATTTTGTTAAAGTGATAAAAAAACCTTCTCACATAGTGTACTTTTTAAGAAATAACATTTTTTTTCATTTAAATATATGCAAATATGAGGGTAAAAAAGGGAGGGGGTATGTGCTAGGGGTAGCAGGGGTAGCAGGGGTAGCACATGCTTGATATTTTAATATTTTGTCAAGATGATAAAATGAAACTTCTTACATAGTGTACTTTTTAAGAAATAAAAAAATTTCCTATTTTCGACTATATATTGTGATTATTATTATGACAGTATCATAATCATGCTGACTGACATAGATGAAGGCGTTACCAGAGAGAGCATAGTAACATCCTTCAAGGATGACAAAGATCAGTAGAAAAATAAGAAACCCAGAAGATATAGGATCTCTACAAACCCACATGAACAGAATCTACAAGTGGACGGAAGACAACACTATGAAGTTTAACACTAAGAAATTTCAGCTGTTGCGGTACGGAAAAAGAGAAGACCTAAAATCCATGGAATATTATACCTAAATGGACAGGAAATTCAGAGAAATTCTATAGCAAAAGATTTAGGGGTTGTAATGACTGATGATGCGAAATTTGAAACACAAAATAAGATAGCAGTAAACAGAGCAAAGAGAATAACGGGGCAGATATTAAGAACCTTTAAACGAAGAGATAGGAATGTAATGATTCCCCTATTGAAAACCCTGATCATACCCAAATTGGAATACTGCTCGGTCCTAACAACCCCATATAAAAAAGAGGACATTAGACAGCTGGAAGGGATTCTGGGAAGCTTTACAGCCAAGATCAATGGGTGCAAAGAACTAAATTACTGGGAAAGTTACGTGAACTAGACCTATATTCACTAGAAAGGAGAAGAGAGAGATACACCATTATTTACACTTGGAAAATAATGGAGAAACTAGTCCCTAATCTTACTCTGAACCCTGTAACTCCCCAAACAACGGTGAAAAGTAGAAAAGGAAGAGTGTGTCGTGTTCCCAAATTAAAGGCGAGACAGGAAACTTCCATAACCCTCAAAGAAAACAGTTTTGTTGTGAGAGGACCAAAACTGTCTAGTCAGCTGCCCAAAGACTTAAGAAACACGAAAGGAGTTGCAGTGGACATCTTCAAAAGAAGATTAGACGCCTGGCTCAGAACAACCCCCGATGAGCCTGGCGTACCTGGCTATGTAAGGTGAAGAACACAAGAAACCAACTCACTACTTCACCAGGCCAACTCGAGAGGAGGGGCGACAAGCTTGACCTTCGCGAAATGAGGAATCATCGCGCGGAACCTTTGTAAGGTTAGCTATATATATATATATATATGTATAGAAACGACGTAAGTATAGAGGAGTGTTCTGCACACGAGGAAGAGAAATAACAAACAAATGAAAAATAAGGCACCCGCCCGGGAAACGAACCCAGGATCTTCCGATTGCCGGTCAGACGTGCTAACCACTACACTACGGAGCCACGATAGTCAGAAGTTGTAATTCTCCTACATAGGGCAGAAACCAATGCCTTGAGAGGGCACCCTTGCAAATCGTGAATATGTACATTTAACTGCAATGACCGCGCAGTATATTAACGTATAGAAACGACGTAAGTATAGAAGTGTTCATTTGTTTGTTATTTCTCTTCCTCGTGTGCAGAACACTCCTCTATACTTACGTCGTTTCTATACGTTAATATGCTGCGCGGTCATTGCAGTTAAATGTGTATATATATATATATATATATATAAACTTGAAAGGTTTGAGCCTGAGTATCCACAAAAGCCTAGCGTCACCCCTGATATATATATATATATATATATATATATATATATATAATATATATATTATATATAATATAACACACACACACATATATATATATATATATATATAAATACATACAGTCCAAGAAGTTTTACCAATAATTACTAATCTATTTGGACCTTTTCCAGTTTGTGTACCGTTTTTCATATAATTTATTTTTGAGAATATTTTAGTTAAAACTAACGAAAATATCACGACTTAACCTAACCAATTGTCAAGGGCGTACAGTTGATCTATTATTAATTATAACATTGTTTGTTTCTGGAATAGTATTTACTTTTTACTAATAGATCAACTGTACGCTCTTGATAATTGGTTAGGTTAAGTCGTGATATTTTCGCTAGTTTTAACAAAAATATTCTCAAAAATAAATTATATGAAAAACGGTACACAAACTGGAAAAGGTCCATCATTTTTCACCCACTTCACTACTCAGAAGTCAAATGTACTATACGGTGCCAATGAGTACTTATAATTTAGTTTCCTTTATCCTTATTAAATTTTTACACTTCTTATCGGAGCAAGTGTAGTTTACGTCCTCTGACGCAAAAGGGACACAAACTACACTAGGTCAAAGTTGGGGAACGTAAACTAAACTAGGATCTTTAGGAGACATTTTTAAAATAAATCCATGAAATAAAACGTTAAAACTAACGAAAATATTACGACTTAACCTAACCAATCGTCAATTTATATATATATATTTATATATATTATTATTATAAATATATATAATATATATATAATATAATATATATATATATATCTGTATATTATATATATTATTTCACGAAAGTAACACGTGAAAAATATTTATGATGAATAAACCACGAAGAAAAGGAAACACAGAATGGTGCTCAAGCGCTTTCGTCTAATGACATCCTCAGGAACACTGAAGTACATAGAGCTACAGAGCCTTATATATAGTTACAGAAAAAAAAAATATATATATATACAATAACGGAGAAAACAAAATTAAAGGATTGTGGGCGGGGCAACAAATTTATAAGGAAAAACTATCGTATTTTAGCACAAGATTAATGAATTGTTTCCAACCAATGTTATAGATAAATATAATATATATATATATATATATATTATATATATACATTTATACTGGAAATCTGCCGAGTTTTAGCACTCTGCTCTTTTTGTATGTATATTGAAAAATTATCGATTTTTAGCACAGATTAAATGATTGTTTCCAACCAATGTTATAGATTTAAAAAAAAAAAAAAAAAAAATATACAATTTATACTGGGAAATCTGCCCGGGTTTTAGCACTTTGCCCTTTTTTGTATATAACAATTGAAAAAATAAAAGTTATTAGGGTGGCATACAAGTTTACCAAGAGTTAGCGTTCTACCTTTCTTATCTAAATCTTGTTCTGAAGGAATTCAAAACAACAGGATCGAGTTGAAAAGACCTGTTGCTTATGTTGAAGTTATTTGTAAGTTGGATATGGCAGCAGACTCAAGAATATTTCTATTAACAATGTTCCAGAGTGAAATAAAACTGAAGCATTATTCCAATCAATACAGTGGGTAACTCTGACAAATGGACAAAAAGGGCACTGGACAACTGTCCTGTTCTAACGGAATATTGATGCTGTTTTATACGTGTGTGCAAATCCTTTCCCTCTGACCTATGTAAAGGAATCAATTGTTTACAACCAATTTTATAGATAATGCCTGAATTATTGGTAGGCTATTTTTTACTAAGATATTTTTCAATATTGTTATATGAAAATACTACATTAATATCCAAAAGTTTAAGTACATTAGCAATGCCTAAAAAGCCCGGGAAAAATGGAAGTACTAAAAATATTTTTTGACAAAGTACGAGTGTTATTATGTGACACGATAGAAAGTTCGTTTTGCCTTGTTGAGACAAGATCCATAAACGCAGATGGATTTGTGTTATCCATCTGCGTTTATGGAATCTTGTCTCAACAAGGCAAAACGAACTTTCTATCGTGTCAATAATAACACTCGCACTTTGTCAAAAAATATTTTAGTACTTCCATTTTTTCCCGGGCTTTTTAGGCATTGCTAATGTACTTAAACTTTGGTATTAATGTAGTATTTTCATATAACAATATTGTGAAAAATATCATACTAAAAATAGCCCTACCAATATTCATGCATTATCTATAAAATTGGTTGTAAACAATGTGATTCCTTTTACATAGGTCAGACGGGAAAGGATTTGCACACACGTATAAAACAGTATCAATATTCCGTTAGAACAGGACAGTTGTCCAGTGCCCTTTTTGTCCATTTGTCAGAGTTATCCCACTGTATTGATTGGAATAATGCTTCAGTTTTATTTCACTCTAGCAACATTGTTAATAGAAATATTCTTGAGTCTGCCATTATCCAACTTACAAATAACTTCAACATAAGCAAAGGTCTTTTTTAACTCGATCCTGTTGTTTTGAATTCCTTCAGAACAGATTTAGATAAGAAAGGTAGAACGCTAAATCTTTGGTAAACTTGTATGCCACCCTAATATCTTTTATTTTTCAATTGTTATATACAAAAAGGGGCAGAGTGCTAAAACCCGGGCAGATTTCCAGTATAAATTTGTATATATATATTTTTTTTTATTTTTTTTTTTAAATCTATAACATTGGATGGAAACAATTCATTTAATCTTGTGCTAAAAATCGATAATTTTTCAATTTTTACATACAAAAAGAGCAGAGTGCTAAAACCCGGGAGATTTCCAGTATAATTTTTTTTTTTTTTTTTTTTTTTTTTTTTTTAACATTGGTTGGAAACAATTCATTTAATCTTGTGCTAAAAATCGATAGTTTTTCCTTATAAATTTGTGTGCCCCGCCCACAATCCTTTAATTTTGTTTCTCCGTTTATTGTATATATATATATTTTTTTTTTTTCTGTAACCTATATATAGGCTGTAACTCTTTATGTACTTCAGTGTTCCTGAGGATGTCATTAGACGAAAGCGCTTGAGCACCATTCTGTGTTTCCTTCCTTCGTGGTTTTATTCATCATATATATATATATATATATATATATATATATATATTATGACGATTGGTTAGGTTAAGTCGTAATATTTTCGTTAGTTTTAACGTTTTATTTGATTAGGTATACGCAACAAAGTTGGGGAACGCAAACTACACTAGGATAATGTAGAGGAATGTACACTACACCAGGCACCACAGGGGGACGTAAACAACACTTGCTCACACTTATCTCTTCTTTGTATAGTACAGTAATTAAATTTAAGTTTTTGTTCTCTTTCAAATTTTATTCTGTTTTACATAACCTCATTCTCCCAAATCCACATATTCTCGCACATTCTTACAAATCCAACGTGACCATCCCCTTGGACTGACCGATTTTATACACTGTAAATTTTGGGAAATTCCATCAACTCTAGTTGCATTGTAATGAGCTCTCAAAGAGTGTGTATATATAGTGGCCTACGGATCACCAATTTGATGTGGACAAGAAAGAAATGAATAATTAGGGGTCACCAGCTTGGGCCTACAGCCCAAACAAACAATATTTAATAAGGAGAGAAATTACTTTGTTGTTTTGTGTTTAATTAGGAAAATAAATCAATTACTTGTTCAGTGATTAACAATTTTATAATGGTATTTATAATGATTAACAATTTTATAACGGTATTTATACTATGTTAAAGATGACTGCTTAATAGCAATAAGAGATGGTTATACAGTCTAATTGTTAAGTAAATACACTAATTCAGGTAGGCTAATGAGATATGCAGAGGTGAACACAGAATAAGTAGTTAAGCCAATAATAACTGAAATAATGAAAGTATGGTATGGTAGAGTAAATGGATTAAGTCAATAAAATGAAATGCATAAAAGAGCACAAACAATCGGATGCAAAATAAGTAAGTTATATAAATGAACACAATAACAAGTGATAAAAACTACGGTATTGGTACAACACTTCAATAGGCCTACTGCGGTCTTAACGGGATGGTTAGTTTGAACGGTATTGAAGACACTTTTTAGGGCGTACGCGATTAGGCTGAATTTGTGGACTTTTCAGCTTTCAATCCTGGATAGTCTCGCACGACTTAACAAAACATTGTAGGCCGTGTGAGGGTTGACAAGAGGCTTACCGACCTGCGATTTCGACGTGGATAACTCTGGAGACACGAATGACGAGGGCCTACCTGAAGTTTGACCGTATTGCGTTTCGCCGTAGATAACTCTGAAGACGTGTTGGCCTACCGGCAGGAGGATGTGCTGAGGGCCTGTTGAGGTACTTGTTGAACAGGCGCCGATCGAATTGTGATGAAGGATGAATGAAGCCAGGGCCAGAAGGATGACGCCGGTAGAGTGATGTTGCTTCGGCGGGATGAAATTGTAGGTCGCCTCAAGTGTTGGTTCGCTTCGTGTATTGTTGAGGTGTTGCTTGAGGACTGAGGCCGACTGAGGTCGAACGGCGCTACGTGAAAGAGGAGATTCACGAGGAGGAGTACGAGCAAAGTGAGGGCGAGTTTAGTGAACTATGACTTATGTAGGCTTGGAAGACGCTAAATTTTCGTGGGCTTTTGGGTGAAGACAAACATCCTTTTGTTTCTCTCTCCTTGAAAGTCATGTGTTTTTCAGTTTCTCATGATTCTCGGATGCTTGCGGACGTGAGGAAAGGAATTTCGGTTGGTCTCTACATATATAAAGAACTAAATTGAGAGAATTCATTTCATTCTCCATCAATAACAAATAAAACTTCCTGAAAGAGTGCATTGAACTCTCTCTCAACTAAAGCAACTCAGGGAAGTAGGCCAGTCCACTCCTAATTTAACAAAAAACAACTCGCTGTTTGTAGTATGTAAGGAGTTTATTTAATCAAATTGGGTGACGCCAATAGTATGGCCACAAAATAGTAGAGTGCAATGCAATACTGAACAGTGTCACAAGATGTTGCAAAGGGACTATGCAACAAGTGGAGGGGAATGTTGCAAGTTGTTATGCAACAAATGGGGAGGAGGGAATGTTGCAAGAGCAACAAGGGGTAATCAGTCTATGATTCATGAGAGTAGTGTCCTCAGCTTATATCAGTTAAAAAATTACCAGCCATAGGCTTCAAACGCTTAGAACACTTCTTTTTTGATGTCCTTTTACGTTTAGCGCCTCGTGATGGTAACCCCTTCTTCCTGACAACCCTCTTCCCTCTTCTTCTTTCTGCCACCCCGCATTTTTCTCTTTGCATCTTTGATGATTTCGTCCCGTGTACGTTTTAAATGTTTTTTTAGAGCTTATTTAGGTTTAGTTCCACCCATTATGTCTTCTACCGCGTTAAAACCTGACTGTAACCTTCCTCCTGCGGTATCTAGCCCCCCTCTTCAACAGTGAGACATCGGTGCGTAGTATGGTTGAAAAAATGGGCCCAAGGCCACTCCCACGTTGATATCTCACCCCTCGATAGACTATGAAGGGCCTTTGGGTCATTATAACTGAAAGCGACGAAAGTGTAGCTTCACTGTTGAGCTCCCATCACCGAATGGGAAATTTTTTCCCTCAATCATTCTTTTATATATTGAGATATTGGTTAATAGATTAGTCGCAGCATTCCCATAATGGGGCTTGTCATATGTAATGCTCAAACTTTTTCCTCTATGGTTGGGGATGTGTGCAATGCGCAGCAGGCGCGCCTGGGTGTCCCCAACAAATTGGTGCTCTACGATATTGCTGTAAATATACAGGTCATGTTGTGCCTAGTGAAAAGTATCTCTTTGGAGAGCTGCACTATATCGACCCTCGGCCACAATTGTGAACAGCTCTTTGTCTTTAATATTTCTACAAAGCGTTGATTTTAACTTCTCAATGCCTCGTACGATGTGTCCGTGACGAAATCATTGCGAGTGTTCAGGCGTGAAACAGGTACCATTAACTATATACTTCAAACGACTTGTAAACTCTGGTAAACGTAATGTTATTTATTTAATTGTTGAGGAGATGAATAGTCTTCTTGATAGTCCAGAAGTTGGGTGAGGATCGTTATAAAATACCTGCAGGTGTAGGTACAAGAAGAGAACAGATTAGTGATGCCCCCTCATATGCCGTTGTTTGTACGTTGTGTATAAATAACGATCAGCCATGCATTGCTATACGACTGAGGTGGAAGAATGCATCTGATAATAACGTTCTTGTCCCTACGCGAAACCGATTTGAAATATCCCGAACTTTGGTACAAAGGACTTGAGCGGTACAGGGCAGAGCTCGCCTACACTGTTCACCATGAAGAGTTACTGTATATCTCTATATAATGAGTAGCTGTCGTTACGACTTGGAAGATTATTTCAATTGTCGCTATGCAGAACGAAGAAGAGTTCACGATTGAAAAGCTCGGGATGGTAAGAAAAAATTTTTGATTGGAAAGGAGTGTTTATAAACTTGTATTTAATAATGATGTGATAGCTAACGATGCCCTCTTTGTGCGTGCTTTTGAATGTATTCTAGCTGTGTTTAAAGATAGCTTACCACCCGAATGTAAAGTGGGCACAAAAATAGTATTGAACGATATGAAGGCCATTTATATTAAGTATAGGTATTCCTATAACTTGAGCGGTGAAATAATGTTAAGCCGTATTTACCGCGTAGTGCAAAGCAATAATGATATGACTGTAGACTCGATTACGTGTGAGTTTAGCGTTTTGCGCAGTAGAACATAAAGTATTTTGATGCATATATATTTTTAATATATTTAATTGTTTAATATAATTGTGTGTATATATATATATATATATATATTCCTTACTAATATGTTGATTATACTCCATCGTTTAATATATTATTATTTTCAATATATTTAATTGTTAATATAACTGTATATAATATATATAATATATATATATATATATATATATATATATTTCTACTGTACTGTTATATTGATGGTTATAATCTATCGTTTTGTATATTATTAGATTATATATATATTCCTCGTTCGTATTTCTTATATTATTATTAATTTTTATTACATATATTCCATCGTTTGATTGTATATTTATTTTCGATATATTTCGTGAAATTGATTCCAATAATTCGTCTAAATCAGCGGTCGGGGAACAGGGGTAAATTTAAAAATTTTGGGGGTAATGCGTGCGGTATGAGAGACACTTTCCTCAGAGCCTCAGTCGTGTGTATGGTATCATGAAACGAAGAGGTGCTTTTAGTGCTTGACACTTTGTGCTGATATTTTTTTCGTATATTTTTATTTTATTTTGTTACATAAATGTGGCGTTATTCTAAATTTTAGAATATTACGAATTTACGTCCTGATTTTGATGTTGTATCAAAAATGAAACAGCATCATTTTTCCAAAACCTGAAGTGGAGATGTTTTGAATGAAATTCTTCAGTTCTTCAATCCTTTTTACTAATTTTGTTTGTGTGCTATTCTTATGCCAGCATGTGTGGCTTTTTTTTATTTCTCCATAATAATGGATCCAATAAAAAATTTTGAATTTGAATTTTTTGTATACCATATGCAACAATTTTAAGAGCAATTGGCTTGTTTTTGTTTACTTTGAAGTCTGGGGGTAATTTCATTTTAGTCAAATAGATTTTTGGGTAATACCCAAAAAAGTTCCCAGACCCTTGGTCTAAATAAACAGAATGATGTAATGCTGTTTTATTTAATCCTTTTGGTTGTAAACGATATTATTATTTTCTTATACCAAATGGCTGCCTTCTTAAACGGCTGACGGATTTCTAAGCCAACTGTCAAAAATATCTGCATAGCACAGTCTGGCAGCTGAAAAGCTAATATATAGACCTGCCTTCTAGGTCTTCTACGTCAACTGGCTGGTTAAGCTAACTGGTGGATTATGCCAACTGGCGGATTATGCCAACTGGCGGTAGCCAACTGTTGAGATTATATGCTTTAATTAATTAAATTGGGCAATCTGGCAACTCAACCCTAATAATGTACACCTGAACGAGCCATTTACGCCTTCTAAGAGGCCTTCTAAGCCAACTTGTGGATAAGCCAACTGGCTGATTAGGAACTTATAAGACAGCCGGCGCTCGGATGACCTTTCAATATGCGCTTGGCAGGAGCCAGGCGAACACTCCTCTCTCCTTCTCCTCTCTCTCTCAGGTTAGGTATAACCCTTTTGGGGGTGAGGCCGTCCCTTCTCCCCCAAAGAGGTCAGGTGGATTCCCCCATCTTGCTGGGGGAGTTCCCCTGCATTGTAACTTGGGGGATAACCCCTCTCCCTTGTTGCATAACCTCTTGCGACATTCCCCCATTCCCCCATTTGCAACATTGATCAACAATTGTATTGCACTCTCTCCTTTTGCGGTCATACTACTAACGACAAACAAACAAATTTTATATTCAGAAAAAACAAGGCATAATTAACGGTACTACTTTAATATGCGATCTACCTACGATTGGTTAGGTTTAGTTATGACATTTTCGTTAAAACTAACGAAAATATGACTACACCTGGTGTAAACAAGCAATTAGTAAACAAGATAAGAAGCTATAATTAAAAGGTAGACAACCGAATCGTAGGTAGACCGCCGAATCATAGGTAGACCGCCGAATAGTAGGTAGACCACATACTATAGTAGCACCTAATTAACTTAAATTCAAAACAAAATTAGGCGATACAGATTTCGACTTCATTGACAACCCATATACATACATAAACACCAAATTTGAAAAGTTTCATGAAACACGATGGCATGCTTTAAATGAATCATGCCCCCATCATTTACAAAAATATTGCTACTGTTAGACTCCAAGCATAAAGACATCTATTGAACAAAATGCGAAGGAAGTTCTACTCCGAAAGGGAATTTAGGATCTTTTCGGTTTGACGGCCTGTAATATTTTTTAACATTACTTGTTTTTTATTGTCCAGTTTTAATTGAGGATTTTAAAAATAACATTCATGTTTTAGAGAAACAAATAGCGAGGCAGTTATACATTTTAGTTTAGAGAATATCATATATGTTTTAAGATTCCAAAATCCCTGAAAGTTTTAGGTCAATTGTACGCTCATGACGATTGGTTAGGTTGTCATGATATTTTAGTTTGTTTTGACTAAACTAACGAAACTATCATGACTTAACTTAACCAATCGTCAAGGGCTTACAGTTGACCTAACCGGCATTCTGTTAACCTAACTGGGCATTCAATTAACCTTACCAGTTGGTAGAGTCTAGAAATTGACGGCCCATAGCCATGACTCGTTATTTTTCCGCCAGCCGTCAAACCAAAAAGATCCCAAGACGGTTTAAAAATATATATTTCAAAATTGTTAAATTGCATAAAACTGCCTCACTACTTGTTTCTCTAAAACATGAATGTTATTTTTCAAATCCTCGATTAAAACTAGATAATAAAAAACAAGTAATGTTAAAAAATATTACAGGCCGTCAAACCGAAAAGATCCAATAGAAACTTGTGTTGGGGGCATATCAAAGAGACCCAGCTCCGATTTACAACAATGTGAGCTACACGGATGGATGAGGCCTGCCATGAGTCAGAAATAGTGCCACCTCTCTCGACAAGTAGTAAGCAGCCTATGATTCGTGAGAGCAAAGTCCTTAGCTTACATCAGTTAAAAAAATGATCAACCATAGGTTTCATTCGCTTAGAACACTTCTTTTTTTATATCCTTTTACGTTTAACGCCACGTGCTGGTGACCCCTTCTTCTTCTGGACGGCCCTCTTCTTCTTCCCACCACCACACATTTTTCTCTTTGCATCTTTGATGATTTCATCCCGTATACGTTTGAAGTGCTTTTTTAGAGCTTTTTTAGTTCTAGCCCGCACCATTATATCTTCTACCATATTAAAACCTGATTGTAGCGCTTTCCTCCCGAGGTATCTGGCGCCCCTCTTCAGCAAGGGGACAGCCATATGTAGTATGGTTGAAAAAATGGATCCAAGCCCACTCCCACGCTGGTATCTCACCCCTCGATAGACTGTGAAAGGCCTTTGGGGCATTATAATTCAGTTACTAGATTAGTGGCGACATTCACATAATGGGGTTTGTCATATGTAATGCTCAGGCTCCTCACTCTATGATTGGGGATGTGAGCAATGCGGAACAGACCTGCTTGGGTATCCCCAACAAACTGGTGCTCCACGATATTGCTGTAAATATAGCACATGTCTGGGGATGGATAGCCATCGCCCAATTTCTCCAATTTCAACTGTTACTTTAGGCTGGACAAGTCATGTTGTGCCTCGTGAAAGGTAACTCTTTGGAGCGCTGCTCTATATCGGCTCTAGGTTATAATTTTGAACAGTCCTTTGTCTTTAATATTTCTATTATCCTGTGATTTTAGGGTCAGAGCATGTGCAGGGGTTTCTTTGTTTACGATTTCGTATACTAAATAAGCCGTAAGGTTTGAGCTTTCTAAACTTCCGTTTAAGTCTCTCACAACATCTTCAACCACAACATAACGACCCGGACCTAGTGTTAGTACTGTAATGTAATACAGTGCCTCCCCACTCCGGGCGGCACTCATGGTTTCTTTCCTAATTTCCCCTGCTTTTTCACACTCATCACGATCCCTAAGAACCGTAAAAACGGGTTCTTCATAATCACTACTTAGAAGCTGGTGTATAGTTGAATTTCGCATATCCCCACCTCATACGGATCACGTTCCAATTCAATAGGCCCATGGAGTTCTGTTACAAAGTTGGCCAGGGTGTTAGGACGTACAGGCAGAGAAGAGAGGACGGTAGTGTGATATAGAAGTGGTTAGGTGCCATGTTGCATACTATTTAAGCTTCATTATTGCATCAGCTTTTATATAGGTGTTGAAGCTTTCTGGGCACCTAGCCATTTTGCCAGGTACATTTTCCTTTTTCCTGAACCTTTGCTGCCTAGATTTTGTTCAATTTTAAACACATTTTTTCCTAAATTAAATGTCACTTTCTGCAACTTTTCGCGGTAAAAGCCTCCTGCGATTTCTTCCCCATTCAAATCTTCAACGTAATACATTATTATTTCACCTTTAGGTCTCATAGCACGAACTTTAAAAATCTCATGTGTCGATTCTTGCTGAAATCCTTTCGCGAATTTATTTCCCGAACGCGATAGCCTTACATAATCATTGATTTTGAAACGTGTAGAGTGTGGCGGTGCCCTACGAATATCTCTTCTCACCTCACGCTCTCTGTGCGTACCTCTTTCTAAAACTATGTTAGGTGTTGTGCCGATCGCGCGATGGTGTGAACGGTTGTATGATGAGGCCAATGATTCCAGAATGTTTACATATCTGTATGTGTTTTTGTGTGTAAAATAGCGATGCATGCGTTCCTTTATGGTACGTTGAACTCTTTCAGCTAAAGAGGCCTTATGTATAGAATTACTAGTGTAGTAACTAATATTAAACTCTGCCAACATGTTCTGGAAAGCTAGGCCCATAAATTTTTTCCCCATATTCGTACAAAAGTAGCCTGGAATCCTGTTTTCTTGAACATCAGCTTTTTGGTAGCTTTATCAACTGTTTCAGGCGATTTATTTTTCAGTGGAATTAGCCACAGACATCTAGAGAGTACATCTATTATGAATAAGATGTAGCGATAGCCATTATTATATACTAAATATCCTTGCATATCTGTTAAATACCGTGTGCGGAAATTTGTACGTCAACATTTGTACGACGGAAATTTATACGCCAGCATTTGTATGCCAGAACATTTATACGAATAGAAATTTATACGACTGACATTTGTACGACGGTAATTTAAGTATGCGCTCTACCGGACTTTTTTTACTTAAGTATGCGATCTACCCATGATAATAACCGTGACTTATTTTTTTTATATAAACATCAGCACACGTGCAAAAAAAAAAAAAAAAAAGTAAACATTTAAATATTTTGAAAATAATTTCAATTTGAAGAATTTTAAATTTTATCATGTATCACAGCGCATTAAAGGATTAACAGGTAGGTAAATGGTTATTGAATAGGTACAGGTGGTTAGGTTAGGTTAGGTTAGGTTAGGTCTGGAGATTAATGAGAAAAAACTCGCAATATTTGTTTTCCGATTTTTTAAATGACATTCGTTCTGTATGTCGTTAGTTACATTTTCTCTTAAATTGATAACACTTGAATGCATCAATTTTGCTGTCAATGGTTTTGTAAGTGATTCTTATAGGGTTTTTCCTGCTGATTTCGAATCTGCAATCCGTTTTTCTCAATCAGCTCAGGTTATCCGGCTATGGCCTCATAAGTAAAATAGAATTTTTCGTGATTTTGTCAAAGCGGAATTGGAACAGTAACATCTATCATCACTTGTTTCACTTGTATAATATCTTTTTTTACTTTTCAGGCATATAGATAAAATATTTCATAATGAATAGAGCGTGTAAAAATGATCCCAATAGATTCTGCTACATATGTGGGACGGTTACCATGCCAAATAACCAGTCCCAAATCACTAAATTTGTGAAGACAATGTATAGAGCATACTTTGGAATTAAGCTACGGGACCAGGACAAAAATTTCGCCCCTCTATGTGCTGCAAGACGTGCATTGAAAATTTGAGAAGATGGGGCAAAGGCAGAGCGAAATCTTTGCCTTTTGGAATTCCCATGATTTGGAGAGAAGGAAAGGATCACGTGACAGATTGCTATTTCTGCATGACAAACCTCGAAGGTGGGCTTATAAATTTATTTTTCTTAAATATTTTGAAATCCTCGTATGAAACTTGACATAATATTCACCATAATGTAATATTCACCATAATGGTAATCATACATTTACATATACATATTGTTATAGAAAATACATTTACACATACATATTGTTATACAAGTTACATTTACATATACAATGATTGATATTTTCTTTCTTTTTCATTCATATTGTCCCCGAAGGGACAATATGAATGAAAAAGAAAGAAATATACAGACTCCATCGACCTATTTCATATCTTACAGACCGCAGCCTTCCCTCACGAGCCGCCACTGTCTGAATGCTTCTTCTATTTCATATGCAAGTTTTATATCCATGTTTCTGTGTTTCTATTTTCAGGAGTTAACAAGAAGAATAAACACATTGTTGTATACCCTGACATTCCTTCTGCCATGAGACCCGTACCCCATGGTCCTGGAATTCCAATACCCGACCCACCTCAAACCCTGGACTTCGATGATTCTGATGATGAATCAATGACCAATGCCAATGACCAGTCCCAGTCGTACATACCTCAAAATACCGCTTCAAATGAGGCGAGGCCTCTCAACCAGGCCAAACTTAATGATCTTACCAGGGATTTAGGACTTTCCAAATTAGCTGCCGAGATCTTGGGCTCACGACTTCGAGAGGACAACTTGCTGGCTCCGGGAACAACATTCTCCGGTATAGGAAACGAGAGGAAGAATTCCGCAAGTTTTTTCAGCAGTGCACGAAAATACCTCTTCCTTAGTGTACTGCTGCAATGTTGAGGGGCTAATCGAATCCTTGGGCCTGCCATATAACGCATCAGAATGGAGGCTATTTATAGACTCGTCTAAACGAAGTTTGAAAGCAGTACTTCTCAACATTGGGAAAGGGTTGCATCAATCCCTGTAACACATTCCGTACAACTTACTGAGAGCTACGATAACATGAAAATTTTACTGGATGCTCTCGTATACGACCAACATAACTGGAGGATCTGTGGAGATTTGAAGGTAATAAATATCATAAGTAAACTATTGCTATTGACTATGTTGTTTTTCCAAAGGTTATTTGAGAGCGTATAAGAACACTTAACTTCCCCACAGAAGTGATACAGTCCAATGCATAGATTTTTTTTATCTGATAGAACAAATTCTCTAAATTCTTTAAATATTTTCATTTTTTTTCAGATTGTGGCATTTGTATTGGGAATGCAAGGGGGATACACGAAATACCCATGTTTCCTCTGCAAATAGGATAGCCGAGCGGATGAGAAGCACTATGCACAGCGTGAATGGGCATCCAGAGAGAATTTTGAACCTGGGTCGCATAATGTCGTTTCAGTGCCCCTTGTACCCCTGAGCTGTCCCTAACCTTCCTTCACGGGTACAGAATACTGAAGATATATGAGGTGTGGCGGTTTAAGAAGCTCCCCAACCTTCTCACACCATATATTAATACTTTTTTGAAGGATAAAGTAAAAGCATCAGGATACCCACGAGGAGTTGAGACTGAAAATGAGAAAACGGCGTATATTCAACTTGACCGTGCCCAAATTGTGAGGAACCCTGGCAAGCGCTTTAGCGCAAAGTTGCGCCTAAATAGTCTTTGGGGCAAGTTTGCCCAGAATACAGACAAGGGGAATGTATATTTAGCTCAGAGTTATAGCGAAGTCTGGGATTATGCAAATGCTAACGATAAAGAAATTATGGAAATCGTGAATGTATGTAATACGTACATAATAAGGTACAACCGACCAAATTGGCTACAGATACATCGCGTGTCACAAACATACCTGTAAACACTTTCACGACAGCTTACACACGTATAAAACTTTGGGGTCTATTGCATTCTCTTGGGCGGAGGGTTCTGTACGCCAATACAGCTAGTGTGATATTCACGGAGATGGCAGGTGAATACATGCCGCCTATTGGTGAATTCCTCGGAGAGTTGACTGATGAGATTAAGGATGAGTATGGAGATATCGCATACGCCGACTCTTTTTTCTCAACAGGTCCAAAAACTTATGGTGTACGGGTAAGGTTGGGGGAGGATATGAAATGTATCATGAAGGCTAAATGTATCACGCTCAACCAGGCGAATGGGCGGGTCGTTGACTTTGAATCGTTGAAGGATCTATTGTGCTTAGGTGGTAATGAATAACCACCCCTCCTGGTTGTGGGGACTCATAACTTCAGAGCACAGAAATTAGGGGGCGTGAAGGAACTTAGGGGTACGAAGATATGTCGTAACACCTACAGGAAACGTTACCAGGTGCCTGGTACTTATGGTACCATACCCTTTGGATAACATATCCTTGATTGTTATATATGTATATGTATATATATATATATATATATATATATTATATATATATATATATATATATATATATATAGATATATATATATATATATATCATTTACTTGTTAACGATATATTCATTTTATTTATTACACGTATTTGTAATTACATACCTTGAATAATTCGATATGTTTATTAAATAAATCGTGTTTCAATTAGCATTTCAATTTCTTCTTTGTGTGTGTGTTTGTGTGTGTGTGTGTATGTAATGTACAGGAGAAAGTTTAAGCTCTGCCCCTGTATGATCGATTAATGGTCACGTGACTCCTGCTACTACCTGGGCATATCTCTACCCCTGCGTGTTCAGTTGACTGCTACAAGCCCTGGAACTCAGACATGCATTTGAAGAAATCCCACGTAGACGAAAAATAGTTATGGCTACTTTTAATATTGTGTGTTCGACATTTATGAAGTGGTATTCGGCAAAGTGTGAAGATATGGTGGATACTCAAAGACTCCCTATCACTCCCTCTTTTGATACTTTTAAGGCTACATTGAACCGTGCGAAGCCTGAGGAACAAGAGGTACAAATACTCTACGGCTATTCTGGCTAGAGCATTGCAGGATTTCGTGGTACAAGCGATGTATTGAACTATGTTGTAGGACTAAACTTTATAAAAGCTTACATATACCGTGAAGTGGAAGAAACAACACGTGCAGAAGAGAAGTAACGGTTATGGTTATTGAGTCTTATTGATGAGTGGTGTGACAAGCGATAGTATGTCATGTTGCATCATACCGAGTACTCGTACCCTGCGGCTGAGAATGTAAATCTTGTCATAATGGAGAATCTGAAATATTTTTACGACTCATCAATATATATCATGACGAGGTTTGAGGTGAGGTTGTGGCTAAAGGCCTGCGTAAGTCTTTAAGAGAATTTAGAGACGAGTGTTATCTGCTAAGCAAAAAGTAAAAATATGAGCATATGTTTCTCTCAAATAGTGCGCCGGAGTGTGAATAAAGTGTTTAGTGCGTGAAAATCCCGCTGAACGAAAATGTCTGGTGCGCATTCTGGGGAGTGGGAGTGATAAAACATTAAAACCGGTATTTCTTCCTGTATCGCAGATGGAAAATTTCTCAAAACACCTACCCAGTATAATGGGATACAAGTATTCACATGAATCTTTCACGTTGGAACAACGACGTACACAATTCATCAGCTTATGGTGTGACTCACTCCTCTACACTTCCCGCCGAGCCGGTCCCCCCACCTGTAGCTCATAGTCATCTCAGAGCTTGAACTGACTGGATGCGCACTCCTCACAATAGAATACGATGGAGCTTCCTTTGTGCAGCATTCTGAATGCCGTGTACGATGTGTCCGTGACGAAGTCATTGCGTAAAACCGGTGCCATTAACTATGTACTGGAAACGACTTGTAGACGAACAAACTCTGGTAAACGAAATGTTGTTTATTTAAGTGTTGAGGAGATGAATAGCGTCTTCGTGGTAGTTGAGAAGTGGAGCGAGGATCGTTATAAAATACCTGTAGTTGTAGGCACAAGAAGAGAACAGATTAGTGATACCCTCTCATATGCATTGTTTGTACGTTGTGTATAAGTAACGATCAACCATGCATTGATATACGATTGATATGGAGGAATGCTTCTGATAATAACGTTCTTGTCCCTATGCGAAACCGTTTCATCCTCGACAGAATGTTTGAAATCGTCGGTTTCCGCAAGCTGAAGCCTATATTAGACGCGTGTGTTACGGATATGTTTTATTTTGATACGGTTCTTGAATATGCATACACAGATCTGCTCAACGGGTTTACAGAGTGTAGGACTGAACAAGGCGAGAATGGTCTAGAGCTGGATGCTTATTTAAATGGTTTAGACTCTTCGAAGTATCATGAACTTTGGTACAAAGGACTTGAGCGGTACAAGGCAGAGCTCACCTACCCGGTTCACCCTGAAGAATTGTATCTTTAAGAAGATTATTTCAACTGCCGCTGTGAATTATGAAGATGAATTCACGATTGAAAAGCTCGAATCTGTAAGAATAAACCCTCGATTGGAAAGGCGTGTTTATAAACTTGTATTTAATAATGATGTGGCTAACGATGACCTCTTTGTACGTGCTTTTGAATGTATTCTGTCCGTGTTTAAAGATAACTTGCCAACCGAATGTAAAGTGGGCACAAAAATAGTATTCAACGAAATGAAGGCCCTTTACATCGAGAATAGGCATCCCTATAACTTGAGTGGTGAAATAATGTTAAATCGTATTTATTGATAGATAGATAGATAGATAGAATAACCTTTATTAATAATAATAAAATAAATAATTTTTTTTCAATTTACAATGACATGAATAATTGTGAAGCTCGACTATTTATTTTATTTAATTTGGCCCTGAAGCTTTAGGCTTTACTGGGTTCTTATTAAAAATAAGCAGCTAGTTGTTATAAATTAATAATAATAAATAAACAAATAAGTAAATAAGTATTTTTAATAGTTAAAACATGTATTACAATATTAAACAATATTAATGGACAATATTAAACAATATTAGTGGACATTAATCGTAGATTTTTGTTAGTCTGCCATTATTAATCGAGATTTCAACTTGGTTTTAAACAAATTTACATTCACAATATTTTTTATATCGGCATGCAAGTCATTCCATAGTTTCAATCCAATGAAAATGCATAGTGCAAAGCAACAATGATGTAATTGTAGACGCCATCACGTGCGAGTTTAGTGTTTTAGTTGAGCGCAGTACAACATAAAGTGTATGTATTTTGAGGGTTTTGCAGTATATTTATTTTCTATATATTTAATTACTTAATATAAATGTGTATATATAGATTTCTCATGTACTATTATTTGGATGATTATATTCCATCGTTTAAAACTGTATATTTCTTATATTATTATTATTTTTTTATTATATATATGTATTCTTCGTTCAACTTGTGTATTTCTTACACTATTATTATTTTTTATTGCATATATTCCTCGTTTAAACTGTGTATAGAATGAACTATTTGATTGTGTATTCATTTTCTATATATTTCATGAAATTATTTCCAATAATTCGTCTAAATAAACAAAATGATGTAATGGTGTTTTATTTAATTCTTTTGGTTGTATATATAAACGATATTATTTAATTAAATAAAAAAATATATATACAGGGTGTCCCGTAAGTCTGGACCCATAGGGATTTATAATATATTTTTTTATTGTTATTATTATTATTTTTATTATTATTATTTTTTATTATTTTTTATTATGATTTTTATTTGTGGGGCCACTTGAAAGCCAAAGTGTACGAGGTCAAACTTCAGAACATTTTCCACCTTAAAGCACGCATTGTGGAGGCGTGTCAAGAAATTTCTGCGACTGTGATTCAGAAAGTGCTGTCGCAGTGGAGATTGCGTCTTCAACTATGTGTGCGACACAACGGCGGACACTTTGAACAGATTATGTAATAAATTTTTGGACTATTTTGTAATTTTATTATTTTTCCCTATGGGTCCAGACTTACGGGACACCCTGTATATACCAAATGAAAAGATATGCCTTCTAAACCGACTGGCTGCTTAAGACTTCTAAGCCAACTGTGAAAAATATATGCTTTAATTAAATAAATAGTGCAATCTGGCACTCAAAATAATAATGTTCACCTGAACAAGCCAGTTATGCCTTCTAAGCCAGATTAAGCCTTCTAAGCCAACTGGCTGAATAGGACCTTCTAAGCCAAGTGCAAAGACCAAGAACTTTAGTATGCGTCTGGCGGATCCAGGAGAAGAATGGTCTCTCTCTCTCTCTCTCCTTCTTTGGTTAAGGCTTACTCTCTCTCTCTCTCTCTCTCTCTCTCTCTCTCTTCTTAGGTTAAGGCTTACCTTCTTACGTTAGGATACCCCTTTGTGGGGTAAGGGGTGGGGGTTGCAACAATGGGGAAAGTGGATGGAGGTCTTGCAACAAAGGGGGAAGGGGATCTTGCAACAAGGGTTTTTTGTAAAATTGATCAATATTTGCAACATTGCAATTGCACTCGCTCTTTTTCCCCCATCCTACTCCTGTCGCTCTTCGTAGGAAAATAGCAATTATTTTCCATTTGATGAAAATTTCGGTCCCCTAGGGGCCTAGGCCTTCAAAACCAATTTTCCCCTTTTTATAAAAAAATTTCGGAAGTCTTTCGGTTATATATTTCTTGCATTTTATTATAACCTCATTCGATGTACATTTTTGGATAGAAAATTAAAATAACTATCGACTGATACCTAATTTACTATACTTTTGATCAAAATAGAAAATTAAAAGGCAAAAATGTCTACTTTTTAACATTTTCTTCAACATTTTGTCTTGAATTGGATTTAGAGAATAGGTGTTACCGCCACCTGTGAAGCTTCATCCCAATGCAGCTTCGCGGCAATGGGCCTTGGAATATATTTGAGACTCACAATATTTCCAAGGTGGGAACAACTCAAGAGATTGAACATTTTATGCCAGCTCTTGAGCCCCCATCGTTTTTTTTATTCAACAATATACTGTACAATACCTTGAACAGAGAAATTACTTAGTAAAGCAAATGAATGTTTGAAAGAAAATGTGAATACTGATAATGAATAAAGCTATTCTAGCAGTTGAACTAAGGAACTTATTTTAAAAGATGGCAACAAACTTCTTTGATATTCCACAATTTGCAGATGTTATCTTTGTTCTTCATCTGTTGTGATGCATTTTGCGAAATCTTCAAATAATTGTACTCCACGCTCGGCTGCATCATTAACAACTTTAACACTGTGTACAAAATTTGAGACTTGAATAAAAATCTCTGTCCTCATTCCATGTTTTAACAGGTTATTTAACCATTTTCCATTGCTATGTAGAACATCAAAAAAAAAAATCAAGATTTTGGTCCAGCTAGGGAAGCTAGTTTGGTTGATTTATTGATTAAAGGAAATACTGGTTTGCCACTTTGGGCATACGAGCTGTTTTTATCATTTCTATGTGATCTAGTAATTTCTGTAGCAATGTTTCTTTTCTCTTCATCAGATATACGTAAAGAAAATAATGAAAATGGAATAACCTCTTCAATTAGGTACCAACAATGACCTTCGAATATCTTGATTGTACGATGAGCTACATTTCTGTCTACTGTGTCACCATATATGTGAAGGTCACTATAGAAAGTCAAATCATTGATTGCTGCATCCGACGCTTTTGGTGCTTTGAGCCATGGTTGGATATATAAAGCAGTGAATAAGCAGAACTCTAAGTGTTTCACATATTCTTCAGAATAATCCATTTGTTTGCTGAATGCCAGCATTTTAACAGAATAGAGAATAGTTGCCATCCAGCGAGCATTATGAATTACTCCCGGACGGAGCCAACGAACTCCGTTAGGTGGTATATGTCCAAGAATTTGGAGAACAACTTCTGCGCATTCTCTATAATCATTCCTGAGAAATATGTTTCCGGTATCTGTGTCGCTTAACATCTCTTTCAAAACTTGGGTTACTCGTTGCATCTTTGATTTCATCTGTCTATTTGTAATTTTCAAAGTTGTATAAGGTTTTGTGGCGTCTAATGTCTTCCATTTATCTCGAAACTGTTTAAATAACACATTTTCTGGGCCTGTGGTACTGCCAAATATTTGAGTAAATGCAGCGGCCAAGACTCTTTCGTAAATGTGATGCCTACATGCAAGCCACTTTACCTTCCTTTCTAGTAGTTCTTCTAAAATAATGCAGGATCCATTTATTCAACATGTATTATACACTGTTTTATCAAAAGCCAGTGCACAAATGTTTTGTTCCAAGGTCCAATCTTTTGCAGCATTAAATGCGGCGTTTGCTTGCATTTTACCAGAGGAATCCGGAATAGTTGTATAGCTAGAACTTTTCCATCAGGAGCTGAAGGATCCCTGACGCAGTTATTGCTAGCCTTTCTCCCGTTTCCCATCCCAGTGTAGAGCACAAAGTTCAGGTGGTATAAACTTTTCTTTGACCATTTTGGCTGTTTCACTTCTACTTTTTATCCCTTGTCTGTGCATCGTTGATTTTGATAAAGTGATATCGCTCAGGTCTTTATCGCACTGACTTGCAATAACAGCAGCAAACCCTGTTCTTTGGCGAACAGAAAGTTTAAGACGATCTGCCATATTTGAAACAATAGGATTCTGTACAATATTTTTTCTTTTGCATGAGGATTTTGATGGAGGAGGCGTATAATCCTCATCTCTAGCATATAATGTACTTGGAATAGGATTTGGTTCATTAGGAATTGCTATTTCTCCTTCAAAATCTGTTTTCTAGGTCATGTTGAGTTTTTCCTGTCTCTCAAGTTCCTTCTCTTTAAGTAATTTTTCACGCTTCACTTTTTTCACCTGACTCTGAAACTTGTTTTGATAGCTTTTACGTATTGATTCTAAGCAAAGCTTTTTGGGTCCTCTTTGGTCTATTAGAAACTCTATATCTTGCTGCTTTGTTAACGAAGTTCTTAATGGATCTTTTTATATTATTTCTATGGCATTTTGAGAACAAATATCAAATAACTCCTTTAATTGCTTCAGTAAAGATGGTCTCCTCTTATTTATTCTTTCTTCCTCTGTTTTGCTTTTCGAGAAGTATTCATATTGCTTTATCATTTTTTTTACTTTTTTCTCGGATGGCGGTTTTTTGAAATATCTTGGCATATGATACGGCCCAATCCCAAAATTTTTTAACTTTTCTTAGTACTTCTTGGATCACATATGACTGATTTCTTTTTCATAGGTCTCTTCATAAAAATAGATAGTGACGTAAGACGTCACCATTAGATGGCAAAAGAGTCCCCTTCTGAGGTTCCAAATTGTGAATTAAGTTTATGAGAAGCCAATCTTCTGGCTTATCCGTGGTACGAATTTCAACTTTTGTACAAGCCATTTTAGTCTAACTTATCTAATCTGAAATTTGTATCATAATCATATCATAAATCATATAATCATAAATCTGAAAATAAATAGAAGTACAGTTAGTACACCCACACCCACACACACACACTATATATATATATATATATATATATATATATATATATATATATATATATATATATATATATTAAGGCAGGTTGATTTTCCGCATTTTTTTAGATATCGACTTTGGACTAGTCGAGATAGTCAGGGCTTAATATGATAATAACTGACAAAATTTCAGATCCTAGCTTTAACCGTTTTTTTGAGGAAACCGTTTCAAAATCGTCAAAAAATCGTACCGAAAAATACCGCATTTTCGCAATTTTCGGCCGAAAAAATCATGCTATTTTCATAAAAAAATCCTGAAAAAAGTTACAATTTTATTGAAAAAAGTAAAAAAAACATGTACAGAGTCAAATAGACACATTTAGATCCCAAGATCATCATAATTTTCACTGTAAGAGCCCTTAGAAGCAAAGGAAGGCCTCATCTGGCGGCTTAGGGCTTTGGCCAGAATGTGTTTGTGCCTTGATTCGAGTCCATAAACAGTATGGGAAGCTTCAGATGTCAGCTTCACGGCCCTTTCAACACTCTGAGAATGTGAAGGCAGATCAGGCAGCTCAGCTTGGTGCCATTCAGCAATGCTTCTTGAAGCTCCTGGTCAGAAAAGTCTTCTGTGAGAGCAGGTTCACAGATGCCACTTTGAGAAAGGTTGATTAGTTCTGACCAGTGGGTAGCTTCAATGTTGATGGCTGTGATCTTCTTCAGCCTCTTCTTGGCTGGCTTCCCACTTCTGAAAGAATAATAATTAATTTATTTTTATTCAGTTTAAGATTTAATCCCTATTAGTCTCAGAATTGCTGATTTAATTTAACTTAAATTAAAAAAAAAAAAACCCGAGTTCTATAAATCCCCATAATCGAATTTTTTTTCAGAAAGAAGGTAAGATTATTTCCATTATCAGAGGGGAGGGGGGAATTGGGATAAGAAAATGTGAAAAAAAATCGATTATGGGATTTATAGAACTCGGGCCTTTTTTTTATTAAATAAATCCCCATAATCAAATTTTTTTTTCACATTTTTTTAAATTAATAAATGCTTACCTGATGGACAGAATTTTCTTGAGAGCAGCTTCTCTCACTTCCAAGTCATCAGACTTCATCATGGAGTACAGCACATTCTCGGGCAGCAAGGCAAAAGCATTGTACTTCAGGTTCTTGAAAGCAACACCCTGGATTTCTTCAGACTGCTGCTTGATCCTCTGGATCATGTTGAAGATGTACAGCTGCTGATTGTGGAACTTGCTGTCCCTTTTGATCTCAAACCAACTGACTGCATACACTTCCACAATGAACTTGATGGCCTGGTAAAGCTTATCCTGTAGTTCTGGAGGGTAAGCACCTCTGGTCCACAGACACATCAATCTAATTGCCAAAGTCAACCATCTTGCATGGTTTAATGGTCCAATTTTCCAGGCAGCAAATCTTGGGTTGACTTTGCCCCTGGAAATTCCAAGCACATACTCCAAAAGAAGCCTCTGGTCGCTACTGAGATCATTCAGTGTCTCCTCAGGGGGCCACTGAGTTTGGTGAATTCCACTTGTGGCAGATCTTGGTAGTCAATTTCACAGAGTTTTCCCAGCGGACCAGTGAAAGCAGTGGGACTTTTGGTACTGCCATCAAGATGCTTGAAAACAGCTCTGAAAGGAAGCTCATTCTGATGGAGTGAACAGCCAATGGTGTGCAATTTCCGCTCAATTTTATTTTCCAGAGCTGTTACAAGGCCTCCCTCCCAGCCAGTGTTTGTATTTGTGTTGTCAAGGAGGACAGCTTTCAGGGTATGAACACTGTTAAACTCCTCCAAGACACTAGCAACTTCTTCACCAAGAAGAACTCCAGTCGCACCTTTAATTGGGATGACTCTGTGAGTAAGATATGTTCCACTTTCAGTTCCCGGCTCCTTTGTGAAAGTCAAATGGTGCTCTTGTCCCTTTCCTTTCTTCAGCTTAGTCTCCCCATTTTCATCCTTAACTTCTCTGTACAGCAAAGTGTCCTTGTCAACTTTCCCATCAACCCCAATACAGACTAACTTTTCCAGACCCTCATTGTGCTTTTCATCACTTTTCACTTTCATTCTAGCTTTTTCCCTGTCCATTTTCGATTTATCAACTATTATCTGTTTCACATCAAGGCCAGGCTTAAGCAGGTCCATAGCTTGTAAGTCCAGGAGGAAGGCATTAGCAAGACTTGCCCCAAGATTGGAAGAAACATCCCTGATCAGTTCCATGGCATATCTGGGGGTTTTCAAAAAGCTGTAACCTCCACTTGGGTGCCTCCTTGGCTTGAACTCTTCAGCTTCACCACCAGATGGCTGAAATGAAAATAAAAAATAAATTACTAAAGCGAAAATGGGGGAAAATAGGGGAAAAAGTAGGGAAAAATATGGGTAAAAATCGACGAAAATGGGCGGAAATAAGAATAAATTACTTAAACGAAAATGGGGGAAAAAAGTGGGAAAATAGGGGGAAAAATGGGTAAAAATTCAGGTAAAAAGTCGGCGAAAATGGAAAAAAAGAATAAATTACTAAAGCGAAAATGGGGGAAAAAGGGGGGAAATAGGGACAAAAAGTAGGGATAAATTTGGGTAAAAATGGGATAAGATATAAGAAAAAATATATTACCTCTCCTGATTCTCCTGAGCTGGATTCAAAAGAAATATCTTGTGAAGGTGTGGAGGCAAAAGTGGCCAAATCCACTTCCTGCTGCTGTTGAATCTGGCTCTGTAATCTTTCTGCTTCAGCTGCAGCCCTCTGGTCTCTCTTCACAGCAGCTTTATCCACAGATCCCAGCTGGAAAGAGCCCTTGGGTCCTATTTTGGCCCTCTGATCTCTCAAGTATTCCCTCTCCTCTACTGGAACCTGAAATATTAAAGTATATTAAATAGCGGATCTAAAATAAGAGATAAAATCCTGAAAAAAAATTGATTATTAATTTCTATTACCAGGGGGGGGGGGGAGGAAGATTACAGGAGGAAAATGCGGATATTTTTCAATTACAAGCATTGAATTTCCTTCCATTTAAAAGGCACCTAATCGCACTAAGTTAGGCCAGTTAAAAGTTAAAAAAATAATAGCATTACCTTCTTACTGGGAGGACAAGTGCAGATTATGTGCTGTGTTTGACAATTTTCTTCTTGCACTTCACAGCATTGTCATCACAGGGACGAACAGGTAGCTTACAGGTGCAAGCAGAAATGTCAAAAAGTTTATCCAGCTTTTCCTCCAGATTCTGCTCCTGGACTGTAGAAAGAGATTTCCTGTTTATCTCTTTTGCTTTCTTGAAGCACACTTTATCCACCAATTTCACTACATAATATTCCTCATACAGGGGCAGCCGCGGGTTCACTGCCTGCCAGATCTCAATCACATCCTTTGCTATCATTTTAGCAATATTATAGTCTTTCAAGTCCGGGTGGCTGTTTTGGAGGAAATAACTGTACTGAATAACTTGGCGGAGGGTAGGAGGCTCTGTTTTATCCAAAGGGGAAGGCTGGCCACTGAATTTTTTGGCACTATCACTTCGAGTTAATACTGCAGACTTCCGTTTTTTACCCATTTTTATGAAATATCTGAAAATAAACACAATTAAATGAACGCATCATAAAATAACTTAATTTAATACACATTTTATAGGTAAATATCATTAAAAAATACAAAATAATACACTAATAAACACCTATAATGCGTTTAAAATAAGTTTCAAGCATCGTTTTGTTAAAAAAGCCGAATTTTAATTGATTATTTTGATGAAATAAGGTCCGATATTTTGTTTGTTTACATTGCGCGAATGCCGCGCGCGCGATTTTACACGTAAAATTCGTCAATTTTACAACTTAAAAATAATTAACAATCCTCAAAAAATACAATCATTTTCACAAATATGAGTTGGTGCATCGTTTTTTCTACATTAATACCTTTCTATCTAGACTAGTCCAAGATCACAGTTCCAAAATCAACCTACCTTAACATATATGGTTTCATACGGCTTTAGGGTCAGAAATGGAGAATAAAATGTTAAAAAATTAACATTTTTTCCTTTTAATTTTCTATTTTGGTTCAAACGCAAAGTAAATTAGGTATCAATCGATAGCTATTTTAATTTTCTATCCAAAAAATGTACATAGTCTGAGGTTATAATAAAATACAAGAAATATATAACCGAAAGACTTCCGAAAATCGACAATTTTTTATAAGGAAACGGGGAAAATTGTTTTTGTAGGCCTAGGGGGTCCGGAATTTTCATCAAATGGAAAATAATTGCTATTTTCTTACTTAGAGCGACAGCCGTAATGATATTAGGAGGTTGGACACGGTAAAAAAGAAATTTGTCAAAAATGGGACACCGTAGTGTCTGTTTGTGCAGTGCATTTAAATGAATTGTGCGAAAAGAAATAGTAATAACGTAAGTTTTACTTATTTATGTATTTTTGTACAAAAATTTAGACAATGACGAAATGCGATAGTTTCAATGAAAATCGCACAACATCAATTTTTTACAATATATTTTTCTCTTGGCCAAGGCTTTAGTTGTAATGGCGTCTATTCAAGAGAATGTTAAGCTAGTAAGGTAGATTCTCGAATGAAACTCAATCATTGCAGACCAAAAACGATTTACGACTGAATTAAACAAACTAACACCATACCGACAACATGAGAGAAATTTTCCAAAAGTAAACGTTTGGTATGCTTTGTCACGCGATCGCCTTTACGGGTCTTTTTTTAAGACAAAACAGTTAATGGAGATTCCTATTTCAGAATGTGAAAAAAAAGAGTATTTTGTTCTTCTTGTACGACAAATTCCAGGTCTAATGCAACTTACACTATTTCAGTAGGATGATGCATCGCCTAATTTTGTTCATACTGCGCGTATGTTTCTCGAAGAAACATTTCCAAGACGCTGGATTTACCGAAAAGGACCTACAACATGGTCAGCTAGTTCTCCGGACTTACCTAACTTGGGTTTTTACCTTTGGAGATATGTAAATACAAACGTATACTGTAACACAACAAAGAAAATTAATGACCTAAAAGTACGCATTAGAGATGTCGTAGCATCAGTTCCTGTAACTGTTTTGAACAATATTTTCACTGAACTAGAATGTAGATTTCGCTTAATTTTTGAAAGTGATGGAAGGCGTGATCAAATTTACTAAATATCAGCTTTAAAAATCGAAACATTATTGAATCAAGCGCTCCTTAAATTTTCTGAATGTATTAATTCAATAAATAGTTATTACAGTTTCTTTTTGCATCATTCGTTTAAATATGCAGATACATACATGGAACAATATGGCTGAACCCTCAAACAGTGATGCCGCTTTTGCAGGTGGTACAGAAAATCAAGATCAATGAGTGGTTTCATGTGGAAAATTCTGTGACGTAGGTGCACAGGCACTTTTGCAGAGAATATGGATGCATAGCTCCACCCGAAAGAAATATAGTATCACGAATTGCTAGAAAATTTTAAACAAAAGGCAATGTAAGTAATCAACATAAGAATAAAAGTGGTAGGCGACGATCCACAAGACCTGTGCAACCCGTAAATATGGTTCATGAAATTATTGTGCGCAGTCCGCAGAAGTCAATTCGACGTTTGTCAGCAGAAGTATTTATTTCACGAACATCTGAAATAATTCGTAACGAATTAAACCTTTTTTGCTACAAAATTCATTCACAAGTTTCAATGACTAATTTAAAAAAAAAACGAATGGAATTCGCAACATGGATGTTAGCAAAGCAGAAGATTCTGAATTTTTGAAATGCATCCACTTCACTAACATCTGTTATATGCCTCTGTCTAGGGACATTAATAAGCAAAACTTTCGTTACTGGGGAGGTTATGCTGGCACTCCAATAGAGCTTCCACGTCAACATCTGGGTCGCTGTTGAGTCGTATGGTGTAGTAGGTCCCTACTTCTTTGTGAATGAAACTGGAAAAGCAGTAACGGTAACGCAAAATTCATATCGTCAGATGCTACAAGATTTCTACTTACCCCAACTAATTAGTTGGTCCCGCAAAAGAAATAACTGCATTACCCAGATTCACAGTTGTTTCAGCAGGATGGAGCACCTCAATACACGGCTTATGAAACTCGCAACTTTTTGAGGGAGCATTTTCCAGGGCTACTAATCTCCCTTCATGAACCAATGGAATGGCCCTCATACTCAACTGATCTCACACTCCATGACTTTTTTTTTGTGGGGTTACATAAAAGACAGGACTTATTCTACCAAGCCTAAGACACTTGAAGACTTTAGCACCAAAGTCTATGAAATAACACTGCCCAACAAAAAAAACATTTTTGCTGCTGATTTAATTCTAAGACCTGTTTCTGGATAATATTGATATGCTGATTTCAAAAATCACCTTAGATTTTGTCCATCACATCAGGTTTTCGTGCAATGCAATATGCAATATGAAGCAGTTTATAAAAGCTTTGAATAAAGAAGGTGATTGCTCTAATTACATATGTGCAGCCTTTCCAGGTCTTAGCGATGAGAAGCTTAAAGCTGGTATATTCGATGGTCCCCAGATAAGAAAACTGATGAAAGATCCGCAGTTCAGTAACTCAGTGACCGAAACGGAGGCAAGAGCTTGGAATGCTGTTGTGGCAGTTATAAAGTTATAAAGATCTTGTAAAGGATTTACTTGTAAACTTTCAGCAGTTGGGTTGCAACATGAGCATTAAAGTTCACTATCTCATCAGTCATCTGGATAAATTTCCAGAAAATCTTGGAATGTTAGTGAAGAGCAAGGTGAAAGGTTCCACCAAGATATCAAAGTGATGGAAGAAAGATACCAAGGAAGATGGGATACCCATATGATGGCTGACTACTGCTGGAGCCTGCAAAGAGATTGTCTTGACATCTCTCATTCTAGGAAGTCCTATAAGAGAAAATTTATCAGCACTGAAAAGTAAGAAACCAAGAAAAAGACAATGTTAAGAAAACTGGTCCCGTGCTTGCTTTAACATGGATTCATTTTTTGCTTATTTAAACACTTTTAATCACTTTATGTGTCAATATTACCATTGTATATTAAAGTTCACTCCCTGCACAATTGTTTACTTTTCCATGCTGATTCTGAGTATGTAAAAACTTACTTTTTGAAAAGAAAAAAAATTGGGCATAACCCTGCCAAAATGCGATATCTCCAAAATATCCATATTTGATTGCTCGAAAACCTGACGTGATAGGCAAAAACTAAGGTGATTTTTGAAGTCAGCATACCAAAGTTACCTAAAAACAGGTGTTAGAATTAAATCAGCAAAATTGGTGTTGGCCAGTGTAATCAAACACATCATAGCTGAGCTATTCGCAAAAAATATATCAAACATTTGTGTAAAGTTGAATATTGTGTTAGAAAAAATATGGTGATTACACTGAACATGTTGTTTAATTAAAATTAATAAACTCCTATGTTTTACGTAGCTATTACGTACCTATTACTGAACAGGTAGGGCCAGTGGTCAGTATTCAGAATGGGCTTTTTTTAATTGATGTTAGAACCCATTTAAATCACCGTTCAATTTATAATGATTAAAATTTGAAAATTATAATAAGGATAATTATATAATTAATTTATATACAATGTAAAGTGGGTTTTAGTTCCCACAAGGCCCCAAGTATATCATGTGATCACTCAGTGTTGCCATCGGACAAGCCCAAGCGGATGCAGTGCACCTGCGCCACCCATCTAAAACCGCCCATGTAGACATATTTTTTTGCAAAATCCCTGACCAGCCATGTGTGACTGGCTGCGAGAGCAGGAGGAGAGCGAAAGACAATTTTCTGTTCTACCAAATCCCGCAAATGAGGCGAGATTTTCAGAGGGGTGAACCGCAGGTCCACCTGAACCGCCATTTGAAGCCATCATCATAATATATATATATATATATATGCATATAACTGCAATGACCGCGCAGTATATAAATGAATAGAAACGACATAAGTGTTAAGGAACGCTTCTGCACACGAGGAGGAGAGATAACGAATAAATGAAAAATGAGGCGAACCGCCCGGGAATCGAACCCAGGGCCTTCCAATTGCCGGTTGGACGCTCTACCATTATGCTACGGACCTCACTCAATCACAAATCGAAATTCTCCCACATAGGGCAGAAACCAATGCCCTGAGAGGACACCCTCGCAAATCGTGAATATGCGCATATAACTGCAATGACCGCGCTCCTCGTGTGCAGAAGCGTTCCTTAACACTTATGTCGTTTCTATTCATTTATATACTGCGCGGTCATTGCAGTTATATGCGCATATTCACGATTTGCGAGGGTGTCCTCTCAGGGCATTGGTTTCTGCCCTATGTGGGAGAATTTCGATTTGTGATTGAGTGAGGTCCGTAGCATAATGGTAGAGCGTCCAACCGGCAATTGGAAGGCCCTGGGTTCGATTCCCGGGCGGTTCGCCTCATTTTTCATTTATTCGTTATCTCTCCTCCTCGTGTGCAGAAGCGTTCCTTAACACTTATGTCGTTTCTATTCATTTATATACTGCGCGGTCATTGCAGTTATATGCGCATATTCACGATTTGCAAGGGTGTCCTCTCAGAGCATTGGTTTCTGCCCTATGTGGGAGAATTTCGATTTGTGATTGAGTGAGGTCCGTAGCATAATGGTAGAGCGTCCAACCGGCAATTGGAAGGCCCTGGGTTCGATTCCCGGGCGGTTCGCCTCATTTTTCATTTATTCGTTATCTCTCTTCCTCGTGTGCAGAAGCGTTCCTTAACACTTATGTCGTTTCTATATATATATATATATATATATCCGTGCCATCACGCGGATTCGTTTCTGTATAGCCTGGTTGGTTGAGCGATGCCGGATGGAAATTCTTCAGTATTAAATGTGAAAAAGTAGGTTTTGTTCCAGAACATCCAAAATTCACTCAAAATCATGACATCCAAGCATCTTTTCTACAGTTTATAAATATTATACAGATATTATACACAGTTAATTAATTAATTAAAATTCGACGGCAGTGACCTGAGGGTGCTCTTCGCTGTAGGGAACGACGGTTCTATTGCTAACCAGATGGAACAAGGGGGAAGATGGATCTTAATCTGATGTTAAGGTCTCTTTTTTTTTTTCTCTCTCTCTCTTTTTCCATCGATAAACAGTACGACGAGGTAGCTGTCACTTTCTGCCCGTCTCGTGTAATTCAATAATTTAACGACGATAAATAGACACTTAACCTTTAATTTTCGATTCTTACTAAAGCAAGACGGTGCTCTTCCAATATGTGCTCTACCTTAAAATTTACATTCCAATACGTGATCTACCTTAGATTATTCGGATTAGCAGCAGGTACGTTAGTTAGCCTTATAAGGCTAACTAACGAAAATATCACGACTTAACCTAACCAATCGTCAAGGGCGTATAGTTGACCTAACGATTGGTTAGGTTAAGTCATGATATTTTCGTTAGTTAGCCTTATAAGGCTAGTTTCACGGTAGAGCACGTATTGGAATATGGTAGATCACAGGTTCGCGGTAGAGCACATATTGGAAGAGCACCAGCAAGACTTCAAATTAACTTATTCTGATATAAATATTTCGGGATAAACCGATTTTCATAGAATTTAGATACCACACATTATTGGCCATCAAAATTCTGTTTAAAAAACTGATATCTTTTAACATAATGTCCTAATTTTAAAATAAACTATCGATTAAACGAACTACGTAAAGGTCACCTTTAAAAGATGAGATTTAATTGCTAAAATTTGATAAAGAAATGCAGTTTATAAGTCAATAAGTGGATTAAAAAACAATAAGGTCTTGAGGACACCAATGAAATTCATTCATATGTACACCCTTTTTTACTGTAAAATAATGGATATTACTAAATTATTTAAAAAGGCATCTGTAAATTTGTTCAAAAACGTGATCGAACAATATTTTGAGTGGAAAATATAGTAGAAAAGGTGCAAAAGAAAGAGTACGAGAGATGAGTATAGATGAAATAAAGAAATAAATGAAGAAACATTCTATCGACATACTGTAATACTAAATTGAGAAAGAAACCAAAATGGAAAATCTGGAAATACGAAGGAAGATATAATAAATTGATTTTACGCTGCATTTCCGGTAAGTGTTTGGTGAGTTGTGTATTGGCTCATAGTTAACAATTTTTTTTTTGGAATTGACGAATTGGCAAATCACATGTCATACAGTGGGAACGACGGAAGTGTTCTGTCTAGAATTAATAATAAAAAGAATACAAACTGTATTAATATTGGTAATAGATAATACGTATTAGTAGTGATGATAATGGAGAGGATAGAAAAAAAATCATATTTGTAGACGAAGGGACTAAGCTGGATTATAAAGGTGTATATTTAAATTACGACTGCAAAACAAAGAAAAGGTAAGGTATTAAAAGTTTGTTGGAATTAGACGCTGAGGTTGTTTTTTAGAGATTTTTAGACCATAAGACGTAATCTTTACATTCTATTCAGTTTGAGTTTACAAAGACAATTTTTACGGGTTGAGTCTACAGATTTTATGTATAAAATATTATTCTAAACACAATACAGGCCTGTATACAGAAGGTTTGCGTTTGGAGATATCAGGAGCGTAGATAGCCTTTTTTAATGTGTAAACAACAAGGTGTGAGCATGAAGCTCGAAGATGTGGAAGGGGGCGCCCCTGTCCTTCCTTCCACTCCTGAAGGAAAAAAATAAATACACAGTCCTGTCGATGGTCTCTGGTGCATTAAATATTAGAAATTTGTGGTAGAAGTCAATGGTTATTCAATCAAAGGACACTTGAGAACGCTGACTTCATCAGTCCTATTTCCTTGGCAATGCTGCTGCGAGCTGTTCGTACCCTAAAATGAGCGGAATGGTGCTGTCTAAAAAGATGTTTGAATCTTCATACTTCCACTTAAACTGTGAATGCATCAATAATCAAATATATATATATATAATTTTTATGCCCAATTGATTGGTTCATGTCTGGAAAGCAGGCGTGACTACATTAAATATGGCCCCACCTAACTTTTTGCCAATTGTATCCCAACTTTTGTCACCAAAGGTACCTATTACAGTAAATTATACAAAGTTCATATATTTTAGTTTAAACTTTGCCTGGGGTCGTATACGAGAAAATCTGGATTTTGACTTCATACTCCGATGTCTTCATGAATAAAGGAACTTCAACGAGTTACTGATTTAAACTTTTACGTTGCAATCTTCAAAAATAAACTTGTGTTCATTTCCATAAGTTGTTTATTTATTTTTATTCGCTATTTTTTATATAAATATTATAAGAATTTCATTTATTTATTGTCTGAGCAATGTTCATTCTAACGAGGGTCAACTTGTTGCTCCACCTTGGACCTACAGTTTAACGTGCAGTCCGAACTACGACCCACTACGAGTAGTCAAAAATTGCAAAGTCCTTGCACGGACTCGATCTCACAAACTCCCGATCAGCAGCCAAGCGTCTTAACCACTAGGCCACCCAGGATACCAACTCCTCTATCAACTTATTTTCTCTGGAAGGATGAACAGCTGGGTAAACTGCGCCGACTGCTTTCGCCGGATCGAACCCAGAGCTGGTGGATTCGAAGTCAACGATGCTAATCTCTGCACCATACCACCAAGGTGCATATATATATATATATATATATATATATATATATATGCGCCTCAGTAGTGTAGTGGTTAGCGTCGCTGACTACGAATCCATCGAGACACGTTGACGGCAGTCGGCGCGCAGCAAAACCCAGCTGTTCATCCTTCCACACAATAAAGAAAGTGGATGGTAGATAAATGGGTACACTGGGTAGCCTAGTGATTAAGACGCTGGGCTGCTGGTGGGGCGTGGTTCGGATTGCACGTTAAACTGTAGATCTACTGTAAGGTGGAGTGAAAAGCTTGACCTTCGTCAGAATGAAGAATTGAATTCGGGCGGAAGCTAACCAAAGGTTATCTTTTATCTTTTACCAAAGGTTATATGTATATATTACGGTGGTCAAAAGAAGATTAAAATAAAAAATATATTTCTCATGACATTCTGTCATATTCCACAACCACAATCGATGTTGAAAATAAAACAATGGATCGATTTGTGCATATTTAGAGGTGGCGCAACTCTAAGCCTTAGTATCATTATACACTGTAGGGTAGGTTGATTTTGGAACTGTGATCTTGGACTAGTGTAGATAGAAAGGTATTAATGTAGAAAAAACGATGCACCAACTCATATTTGTGAAAATGATTGTATTTTTTGAGGATTGTTAATTATTTTTAAGTTGTAAAATTGCCGAATTTTACGCGTAAAATCGCGCGCGCGGCATTCGCGCAATGTAAACAAACAAAATATCGGACCTTATTTCATCAAAATAATCAATTAAAATTCGGCTTTTTTAACAAAACGATGCTTGAAACTTATTGTAAATGCATTATAGATGTTTATTAGTGTATTATTTTGTATTTTTTAATGATATTTACCTATAAAATGTGTATTAAATTAAGTTATTTTATGATGCGTTCATTTAATTGCGTTTATTTTCAGATATTTCATAAAAATGGGTAAAAAACGGAAGTCTGCAGTGTTAACTCGAAGTGATAGTGCCAAAAAATTCAGTGGCCAGCCTTCCCCTTTGGATAAAACAGAGCCTCCTACCCTCCGCCAAGTTATTCAGTACAGTTATTTCCTCCAAAACAGCCACCCGGACTTGAAAGACTATAATATTGCTAAAATGATAGCAAAGGATGTGATTGAGATCTGGCAGGCAGTGAACCCGCGGCTGCCCCTGTATGATGAATATTATGTAGTGAAATTGGTGGATAAAGTGTGCTTCAAGAAAGCAAAAGAAAACCAGGAAATCTCTTTCTACAGTCCAGGAGCAGAATCTGGAGGAAAAGCTGGATAAACTTTTTGACATTTCTGCTTGCACCTGTAAGCTACCTGTTCGTCCCTGTGATGACAATGCTGTGAAGTGCAAGAAAGAAAATTGTCAAACACAGCACATAATCTGCACTTGTCCTACCAGTAAGAAGGTAATGCTATTATTTTTTTAACTTTTAACTGGCCTAACTTAGTGCTATTAGGTGCCTTTTAAATGGAAGGAAATTCAATGCTTGTAATTGAAAAATATCCGCATTTTCCTCCTGTAATCTTCCTTCCCCCCCCCTCGTAATAAAAATTAATAATCAATTTTTTTTCAGGATTTTATCTCTTATTCTAGATCCGCTATTTAATATACTTTAATATTTCAGGTTCCAGTAGAGGAGAGGGAATACTTGAGAGATCAGAGGGCCAAAATAGGACCCAAAGGCTCTTTCCAGCTGGGATCTGTGGATAAAACTGCTGTGAAGAGAGACCGAGGGCTGCAGCTGAAGCAGAAAGATTACAGAGCCAGATTCAACAGCAGCAGGAAGTGGATTTGGCCACTTTTGCCTCCACACCTTCACAAGATATTTCTTTTGAATCCAGCTCAGGAGAATCAGGAGAGGTAATATATATTTTTTTCTTATATCTTACCCCATTTTTACCCAAATTTATCTCTACTTTTTGTCCCTATTTCCCCCGTTTTTTCTTCCATTTTCGCTTTAGTAATTTATTCTTTTTTTCCCATTTTCGCCGACTTTTTACCTGAATTTTTACCCATTTTTTCTCCCTAGTTTCCCACTTTTTTTCACCCATTTTCGTTTAAGTAATTTATTCTTATTTCCGCCCATTTTCGTCGATTTTTACCCATATTTTTCCCTACTTTTTCCCCTATTTTCCCCCATTTTCGCTTTAGTAATTTATTTTTTATTTTCATTTCAGCCATCTGGTGGTGAAGCTGAAGAGTTCAAGCCAAGGAGGCACCCAAGTGGAGGTTACAGCTTTATGAAAACCCCCAGATATGCCATGGAACTGATCAGGGGTGATGTTTCTTCCAATCTTAGGGCAAGTCTTGCTAATGCCTTCCTCCTGGACTTACAAGCTATGGACCTGCTTAAGCCTGGCCTTGATGTGAAACAGATAATAGTTGATAAATCGAAAATGGACAAGGAAAAAGCTAGAATGAAAGTGAAAAGTGATGAAAAGCACAATGAGGGTCTGGAAAAGTTAGTCTGTATTGGGGTTGATGGGAAAGTTGACAAGGACACTTTGCTGTGCAGAGAATTTAAGGATGAAAATAGGGAGACTAAGCTGAAGAAAGGAAAGGGACAAGAGCACCATTTGACTTTCACAAAGGAGTCGGGAACTGAAAGTGGAACATATCTTACTCACAGAGTCATCCCAATTAAAGGTACGACTGGAGTTCTTCTTGGTGAAGAAGTTGCTAGTGTCTTGGAGGAGTTTAACAGTGTTCATACCCTGAAAGCTGTCCTCCTTGACAACACAAATACAAACACTGGCTGGGAGGGAGGCCTTGTAATATTTCTGGAAAATAAAATTGAGCGGAAATTGCACACCATTGGCTGTTCACTCCATCAGAATCAGCTTCCTTTCAGAGCTGTTTTCAAGCATCTTGATGGCAGTACCAAAAGTCCCACTGCTTTCACTGGTCCGCTGGTTAAACTGTGAAATTGACTACCAAGATCTGCTACAAGTGGAATTCACCAAACTCAGTGGCCCCCTGGATGACATGGAATTTGCTGAGGAGACACTGAATGATCTCAGTAGCGACCAGAGGCTTCTTTTGGAGTATGTGCTTGGAATTTCCAGGGGCAAAGTCAACCCAAGATTTGCTGCATGAAATATTGGACCATTAAACCATGCAAGATGGTTGACTTTGGCAATTAGATTGATGTGTCTGTGGACCAGAAGTGCTTACCCTCCAGAACTACAGGATAAGCTTTACCAGGCCATCAAGTTCATTGTGGAAGTGCATGCAGTCAGTTGGTTTGAGATCAAAAGGGACAGCAAGTTCCACAATCAGCAGCTGTACATCTTCAACATGATCCAGAGGATCAATCAGCAGTCTGAAAAAATCCAGGGTGTTGCTTTCAAGAACCTGAAGTACAATGCTTTTGCCTTGCTGCCCGAGAATGTGCTGTACTCCATGAGGAAGTCTGCTGACTTGGAAGTGAGAGAAGCTGCTCTCATGAAAATTCTGTCCATCAGGTAAGCATTTATTAATTTAAAAAACTGTGAAAAAAAATTTGATTATGGAGATTTATTTAATAAAAAAAAGGCCCGAGTTCTATAAATCCCCATAATCGAATTTTTTTTCACATTTACTTATCCCAATTCACCCCTTCCCCTCTGATAATGGAAATAATCTTACCTTCTTTCTGAAAAAAAATTCGATTATGGGGATTTATAGAACTCGGGTTTTTTTTTTTTTAATTTAAGTTTAATTTAACTCAGCAGTTCTGAGACTCATAGGGATTAAATCTTAAACTGGAATAAAAAATAAATTAATTATTATTCTTTCAGAAGTGGGAAGCCAGCGAAGAAGAGGCTGAAGAAGATCACAGCCATCAACATTGAAGCTACCCACTGGTCAGAACTAATCAACCTTTCTCAAAGTGGCATCTGTGTACCTGCTCTCACAGAAGACTTTTCTGACCAGGAGCATCAAGAAGCATTGCTGAATGGCACCAAGCTGCAGCTGCCTGATCTGCCTTCACATTCTCAGAGTGTTGAAAGGGCCGTGAAGCTGACATCTGAAGCTTCCCATACTGTTTATGGACTCGAATCAAGGCACAAACACATTCTGGCCAAAGCCCTAAGTCGCCAGATGAGGCCTTCCTTTGCTTCTAAGGGCTCTTACAGTGAAAATTATGATGATCTTGGGATCTAAATGTGTCTATTTGACTCTGTACATGTTTTTTTTACTTTTTTCAATAAAATTGTAACTTTTTTCAGAATTTTTTTATGAAAATAGCATGTTTTTTTCGGCCGAAAATTGTGAAATTGCGGTATTTTTCGGTACGACTTTTTGACGATTTTTGAAACGGTTTCCTCAAAAAACTGTTAAAGCTAGAGATCTAAAATGTTTTGTCAGTTATTATCATATTAAGCCTTGACTATCTCGACTAGTCCAAAGTCGATATCTAAACAATGCGGAAAATCAACCTACCTTATTATACAGTTTGGGGCTGGTAAATTTCTTCAAATTTGCGCCACCCTTAAATATTAATGGATTTAGCTCAATATCCGGTCTGAGATCCTTTTCCATATATGGAATGACACTATAAAACACTGAAGCCTTTATCAGTTTGACAGCACACAGAATTAATAGTAAATGTGAGCAAAAGCATGTTTTACCCACCAAAAATCTGTCAGACTCCCGTACTCATGAAAAATTTGCAACTGCATTGACTTCTATATTGCAAGAATGGCCAATAAAGAGCGATCGTGTGCATGACAATGGCTGTATTATTAATAAAGCTGTTAGCGTTCTCAAAATTACTCCTGTTGCTTGTGCGAATCATATTTGGCACTTGCAGTTGATGAAGCCCTTCTTAGCCAGAAGTCTGTTTCAGAGATATGTGCAATTGCGCGCCCAATCTGTTGCATTTTAATTATTCATCTCCAGCCTTTGACAGACTTAAGGAATTCCAGAAGCAACATAATTTACCCGAAAACAAACTTATAAGAGACGTTATCACCCAATGCAACTCTACATTCTATATACTACAACGACTTCTTCAACGAAAAACTGCAGTTGTTGCATACGCCTTGGACTATGACATACTGTAGCAACCTTCACTAATCATCAGTGGACTCTAATTCAGTGTGCTGTAAAGCCTCTTAGTCGATGTGAAAAATTAACGAATGACTTTTCCCCTGATTCTTCTTGTGTTCACATGGTGTCTCCCGATGTAACAGATCTCGTGGTATTTTTGCCTAACATAACTGATGATGCAGGTGTTCATACTATGAAAAACGATTTAATAGAAAATTTACAGAATCGTTTCAGGCGGTGGAAGGCAAACATTACTCGCATGATTTATCACGTTTTAGATTCTGGTTTCAAATTTGTTGTATAACAGTGCCTCTTTGTAAAAAATTAGATAATCATTATGTCTGCACCACCTAACTATAGTCGTGCACGTCATATAACCTTGAAAAAGCCGAAGGTTAATTTATGGAGTTATTTCGGTGAGGTTATGCCTCCACCAATCAAAAATAGTCAAAAAAGTTATCAAAAAGATTAGACATCTATTCAAAGGATCCACGGGTCAGTCGCGACACGAGCCCTCTTAACTGGGGTCGTCATAATGGTGAAAGATTCCAGAAACTACTGAACAGCTGGGTTTTGCTGCGCGCCGCCTGACGTCACTGGGTCTCGATCCCGAGGCCGATAGATTCGTAGTCACCGATGCTAACCACTACATCACCGAGGCGCATATATATATATATATTAGGGTGAGCCACACATACCGTATATGGTAAAAACTAAGCTGCACAAATAAGAGCTCCTGATACATATTCACATTTAATATATTAAAAATGACCTCCGGCTAGATATTGACCTAAATCCATTAATATTTGATGGTGGCGCAAGTTTGAAGAATTTTGTCACCACAAACTGTATAATGATACTAAGGCTTCGAGTTGCGTCACCTCTAAATATGCACAAATCGATCCAGGTTTTTATTTTCGACATCAATACTGGTTGTGAAATATGGAGAAATATCATGAGAAATATATTTTTCAATTTCATTTTTTGGACCACCCTAATATATCAGGTGGCCACAAAAAAACTTTACTTAATTGAAAGTTTAATAACTGCAACAATTCAAAACTTATGCGATTGAGATTTTGCACACATTAACGGATGCATACAATCTATAATTGCTGGAATTTTCAAATATGTAGGTTCTATAGTTTTGTTACAGTGAACAATTTAAAAGCATATGTCTAAAAATAGCATGCCTGGTGTGCATCTGACACGTACGTGCGCTAGCGTAGGCTAAACCTAATGTAGCGTAGTATGACACGCGCGCTGGCGTAGGCTAAACCTAATGTGAATTTGCTTTCTTTTATTTTTCCGCTAAAACCCCGCCAGCATGACGTTAAGTAAAAGTGATAAAGCCATCATAGAAGCATGTGTCAAGGAAAAAGGTTGGAATGGAAATAGGATTGTCCGAGAATTCCCCGCAAAGGACTGGACTCGTCAAAGTGTTTATAACTTAATAAGAAAGATAAAGGATACTGGATCAACAGCTAGAAAACCCGGCAGCGGCAGGCCCAAAAGTGTTTCAACAGAAGAAAATAAGGCTGCCGTGGAGGAACTGATTCAATCCCAGGAGAATACACCAGGAACTCATCGCTCCCAGAGACAGATTGCGTACGACCTTGGGATTTCTCGCTCCTCTGTACAAGGGATTGTAAAACGTTTGAAATTGAAGGCCTACAAGAGAATTCGAGTTTCTCGGCGTGATCAGAATGTAAGACAGCGTAGAAAGACCCGCTGTAAATCCCTATATGAACGCTACTCAGCTGAAGACGTGCAAAAAGTTGTGTTTACAGACGAAAAGGATTTCACGTTGGAGGTGGCCAAAAACAGGCAAAATGACAGGGTTTATGGTTCAAGGAAAAAGGACATTCCTCCCTCCAGGCTTTATCATGAAACCTCACGATTCAGCAGAAAAGTAATGGTATCGGCGGGAATTTCATGGAAGGGGAAAACACGAATTCATTTTATTGCCACAAACGAAACTAAACTTAACTCTGAGCGCTACATCAACCTGTTAGATAATGGGTTACTTCCTGATTGTCGTCAGCTGTATCCTGATGAGGCCTACATTTTCCAGCAAGATGGGGCACCCGCCCATACGAGCCGAGCGACCCAAAATCGTCGAGAGCAAGAGACCCCTAATTTCATCAAAAAGGATGAATGGCCGCCTCAGTCTCCCGACTGTAATCCGATGGACTATTCAGTATGGGATTCCCTCATGGTGAAGGTTTACGGCAGCCAGAAAGACAAATTCACCGAAGATGAACTTAAGGAGAAAATCAGTAGAGCATGGGAGGATATCACCTTAGATGAGGTTCGAAAGTGCATCTCCTCGTGGAAGAAGCGATTGAGGGCAGTTTACCAACAGGGAGGTGGTCACATTGACCATTTGTTTAAGTAAATTTTGTTAAGTTCAAATTCATTTTCTTCGGCATGCTATTTTTAGATATATGCTTTTAAATTGTTCACTGTAACAAAACTATAGAACCTACATATTTGAAAATTCCAGCAATTATAGATTATAACCATCTGTTAATGTGTGCCAAAGCTCAATCGCATAAGTTTTGAATTGTTGCAGTTATTAAACTTTGAATAAGTAAAGTTTTTTGTGGCCACCCGATATATACACAGGGTGAGATTAAGCTTGATCGTGTTATCGTGTTAAATTCTGCAATGTTCAATTTTTATACATTCTCTCTTAGTTGTAAAAGATGAAGTCATAACTTGCCAAAACTCTAAATTAACACTAAATTTTAAGTTTTAAGCATTTAATTTTGCCTCATATGCATTAGGCAAAATCTTGCCTAATGTCAACATCAGACAATTTTTCACTTTAAGCGTGACATATATACATACATACATATATATATGATGCAATCCCACAACGAAAAAGAAAAAATTATTCCAGTCTTTCGTGTATTCAGCAGTACACTTCGTCAGGGAATACGAGGTGTAGTGACGAGGTGTATTTCTGAATATTTTTTCTTTTTTCTTGTGGGTTTGCATCATTCATTCATTTCACGTGTTTATATTGGAAAACAACATACGAGTATATCTTGAAACAGCTTGAAAACAATGCAATATATCCCAAATTTGTATGGAAGAGCAATTCGGAGGAAATAAAAGAAGTGATGTCGAGACGCTGAGAATTTCAAGGTATTCCCACTGGAGCAGGTAATATAAATGAAGGTGGTAAATTATATTAATGAAGTAACCAACAAAAACCAAAATATATAATTTCAAAAGAATCAAAACCTCGTTGAAAAACAATTATGTTTTTTGACAATGCGGAATGAAAACTTAATGCATATGAAAACAGAGTTACAGGCCGAAGTTACAATGTTATGTTGTTTTTATAATGAGAATTAATCATGAATGAAACACAAAAGCGTATAAAATTGAACGTGCAAATGTGAGATGAAAGGAAATTATATTAACTGTAAATACATGGGTGATCATGAAATCAACAACAGTGGAATGAAAGCGATATGTGAAAAGGCGAAATAATTGGGTTTGATCCCCCTTGACGCCCAACTGGAAGCTTTCTTCTACTGTTTGCAAAAAAGGAGACTCATTAACACACTAGTGATAAATCATACTCCATTTGGTTCAGAATTAACGTTTGAGAATTACGCAGTACCGAATTAGCGGTTTCACCTGTTTCACCTGTTTCATTTTTTCACTTTCGTACTCACCGATAGACGATATAATTCGTTGATAACGCTTAAGAGGTTGAGCTACTGATCATGTCAGTTTGTACTCGTTTATTTTTGAGATAACTAGTATTGAAAATGAAGTTTAAAAGGGTAATTAACACATAAATATATAAATAAAAGTATGAGGTACATAGAATATATGTAATGAATGAAGGCATAAGAAAAGCCTATTTTTTTCAGAATAATAATGAGCCAGGAGAGCTAGAAACTAGCACAACGCTCACGCTAACCAATACGGCATAATACTCTAACCACTGTATTATTATTATTACCAGCATCATAGGGATTCGAGTTCCTGACCTCAATGTCTTCACTTCGCTTGTAGGGAAACGGTGTTACCCGCTGAGGTAAAGACGCTAGTAGTATGCCCACGTTTGGGCTGAGGAATTTGGAGTGATTTGAAACTTGCCCCTGGAGGGTCCCCCTGAAGGACTTCGACCTTTATGAGGGGGGCCCCCTTTCCCTAAGTTCCTCACCCCATTTATGGAATCTCACCGTCCTTAATGAAGGGCATTTGGGGGTTTACCCCTTGAGGTGTCCCCTTCCGGGGCCCCTTCTACTTGGGAAATTTTGTTTTTAAAAAGGTTTCATCCTCACCTTCCTTCATCAGACAAAAACAAACAAAAACAGAAAAAAAAAAAAAAAACATTAGAGTACTTTTTACGCAGCGTTCCGGCGCGTTTCATCGTGCTCGTGGGGTCCAGCGAGTTTTATCTTTCTGGAAGCATCCGTGCAGAAGATCCATTTCTGAAGCACCAGACCTCTGCTGATATATATATATATATATATATATATATACTAGTAAATGTAAACAAATATATTCTGTATATGAGAACTGTAGTGTACGGCAAATATCAAAAATTTCTTTAACGCAGCCGTGATCTCATCGTTTCGGCTTAATATATTAATAACGATACCACACAAAATAAAATTAGAATAAATACAGTTAACTCATAAATAAATTTTGCCTTGTTCTAGTATTTGTATTACGATCTTAGATACAGAAACTATTAACTAAATCAATTTTAATTTCGTTTATCTAATCTAAGGGGAGGCTAATATATTTCATTCCATTCGTATAGTAACGTGGTAACAATCATCATGAACAGCAAACATTATCATTATTATCATAGCTAATTATATATATTTATATATATACAGTATATATCAGCCCTTTTAAAAAAGACTAGGATGAACGTGAATACACGCAATTTATATTTCATAACTTCGAATATCGATATCTTTCTTCATAGTCATATAGTTCATCCAGTTAACCTATAACTGCTGTTCAAAGCTATGTATCTGTAAGATAATTTTAAAGAAATGCCAGCACCAACTTACCCATTTATATCACTAGTTACGTCAAGTTGTGTAATGTAACTTTAAAACCATGAAAATACATTTTCAATAACTCAGCCTTGCAATGCATATTCGGATAGATTCAAATACTGAATCTCAAATCCGTCTCTAAACATCTACTAAAAAATTATTATTATTATCATTATTATTATTTATGTACAAGATTATTTAAATTAAACATATGATTTTCTTCAAAACAGTTGGCAACTTAATCTTTTAACATAGCATCACGTGAACATTATACTGTTTAATGCTCCTATTTCAATTCCTATAGCCGACAGCAATTAATGCGATATGTGTTGAAGTTAGGGCTAGATACTAGATTTTACACACTTAGTATCTCTATTAATAATCGTGATAGTATAGTTGTCCGAGACTTTAACTGCCCTAACGTCAATTACGAGACTTTTACTGGTAACGTTGAGGGTTTGAGATTGATTGAGTTCTTGGAGGATAATTTTTTACGACAGATGGTTACCGAACCAACACGCGGTGATAATATTTTAGACGTGGTGATGACGAACGGCGAAAACATAGTCGAAGGTTTAGAAGTAGGTGAGAGTTTAGGATGTAATGATCATCAAATTCTTAGGTTTAAATTATTGATAGAAAACACTAAAGATAGTAACGTAATAGAAGTCCCTAATTTTCGTAGGGCCAAGTTTGATAGTTTTGAGGATAGGATGAGAGTAGTGGACTGGGTGAATTATTTATGGGTAATGACGCCAATTTGCATTGGGAAGCGTTTAAAGATAGTTTCTTGAATATCGAAAGAGAGTTTACTCCTCGTAAAGCCAAGCGCGCTAGAAATCATGGTAGGCCTAAGTGGTGGACTAGGGAAATAGGCGTGTTCATGAACGAGCGTAACAGAGCGTATAGACTTAATAAGCGCAATGGCACGGTAGCGCTAATAGATACATCGAGCTTCGACGTCAGGTTAAAAGATCAGTTAGGAATGCTAATCGTAATTTAGAGATCCTTAGAGCTGCGGATAGTAAACATAACCCAAAAAAGTTTTTCGATTACGTGAATAATCGTAAGCCGATAAAAGATAATATAGGACCTCTCTTGGACGCTAATGGCGCTTTGGCTTCCGACGGTCAGGCGATGGCGGGTATGTTTAATAACTTTTTTGCGACAGTTTTTACCTCAGAAGATGTCAATAATGTCCCCAATGTGGACGATATCGTTCCATTTAGCAGCGAGACTATTTTAGATGAAATAACTCTTTACGAGGGTGACATTGCGCATTATATCGACAGGCTAAAAGTTAGCAAGGCTCTAGGCCCTGACAAGTTTTATCCTAGACATCTGAAAGATTTGAAGGACGTTGTCGCAGGCACCTTAACGAAGATTTTTAATCAGTCATTGGAAACGGGGATTATTCCTGAAGACTTCAAATTAACTAACGTCACGGCCATTTTTAAAAAAGGCGACCGCACAGTAGCTAGCAATTATAGGCCCATTAGCTTAACGTTAATTGTCAGTAAACTTTTGGAATCAGTAGTTTGGGATCGTATCATCGAACACTTAGAAAGTCGCGATTTGATTAATAGTAGCCAGCATGGGTTCCGACGCCATATATCTTGTTTAACTAATTTGTTAGAATTTTATAACGAAATAGTGCGCGAATACGATAGGCATAGAGCGGCTGACGTTATTTATTTAGATTTTAAAAAAGCGTTCGATACAGTTCCGCATAGAAGACTAATTGCGAAGGTTAAAGCGCACGGTATACGCGGTCAGGTAGCTAACTGGTTAGAGGAATGGCTTCGTGCTAGGAGACAGAGGGTCGTTGTTAATGGTATTGAACAGGGTTGGTTGGATGTAGGTAGCGGTGTCCCACAGGGTTCAGTGTTAGGCCTATTGCTATTCGTAATTTACATTAACAACATAGATGTAGGTTTGACTAGTAACGTGTCAAAATTCGCAGACGATACTAAAATAGGCGGTAAGGTTGTTAACGAGGACGATAGAAATAGGCTCCAAGACGATGTAAATAGGATTATGGAGTGGACGGATAAATGGCAGATGCAATTTAACGTAGACAAATATAAAGTTTTGCATATACGTTCTCGTAACAATAATTACACGTACACGATGGATGATAGAGAGTTAGCGAGCTTTGACGAAAAAGTAGATTTAGGCGTACTCGTATCGAAGGATTTAAAAGTTAGGAATCAGTGCCTGGAGTCTTTCGCTAAAGCTAATAGGATGTTAGGCTTCATAGCGCGTAATTTCGAATTTAAATCGAAGAATATCATATTGCCCCTTTACAAGTCCTTATGAAGATAAGATTAAAGAATTAGATTTGCATTCACTCGAAACTAGGAGATAGCAATACTCATAATAACGGATTTAATTTGCGTAGCAGACGTTTCATTACTAATATCGCTAAAAACTTCCTTAAGTTTAAAATAATTGATAAATGGAATAATCTTCCCTAGCCCGTCGTGACCTCTACCACCGTTAATATGTTTAAGAATCGTTTAGATAGGCATTTTAAAAGTATTAACGTTGTTTAATATAATAATAAAACAAACCCCCTTTTTCCCTCCAAGCCGCCCCCTTTGCCCTTCGAGCAGCCCCCTTTTCCCTTCGAGCCGCCCCCTTTTCCCTTCGAGCCGCCCCCTTTCCCTTCCGAGACGCCACCTTTTCCTTCCGAGACGCCACCTTTTCCCTCCGAGACGCCACCTTTTCCCTCCGATCCGCCACCTTTTCCCTTCGAGCCGCCCCCTTTTCCCTCCGAGCCGCACCCTTTTCCCTCAGAGCTGCACCCTTTTCCCTCTCCCTCGTTAGAATTAATAACGTTGTTTAATATAATATAATAAAGTTTATCAACATCATCATACCATGAGCAATATATAATATACATACACACACACACACACACACACAAATATATATAAATATATATACAGTATATATAAAATTTAGGGTGGCCCTTATTTTGACATTTTGGAAAGTTCTACCTCTAACCTTCTCAGATGGTTCCATTTTGGTAAAAACTAAGATGAGTCAAATATGAGCCAGATTGAATAATATTTTGGGGTGGCTCAAGGGCTTCAAAGTTTGCCCCCTATTTGTGACCTCGATGACCTGTTTCCTTTTCTTTGCTTACAAGTTTTATGCATGATGGCAACGTGCTCCCACGATTTCCTGGTTAGTCTCGCGGACGGGATGGAAGGAAGTAAGCTCCCTTCGGGGAAGCAAGTTCTTGGCCACTTCTTGCATCGCCATACTGTTCTCGAAGAAGAAATCCGAACAGCAGCAACTCGGACCATCGAGCGAGTCGAAGAGTTCTGGTCTCGCGCCAGAATCCCAACCAAACATAGCCAGGATTCGATCAAAAAGCTTGAGCAACTCTTCTTCGAGTGGAAGGGGCTGAAGAAGAGCAAAAGCCGTCGAACCCACACCCAACAAGCTAATGAAGCCACGTTCTTAGCCAAAGTCGAGGAACTTTTTGACGTAGCAGACGCTTATGCCATGAAGCTCATCAAGAATCAAGAAGACAACCTTTCCTTGAATCTCAGCGGAAGAAGGGACGACCTGGCTCTCTGTGAGGGATTTGACAAGGTGCTGCTCCAACAACAGCAGAAGCAGGAGCAGAAGGAAGAAAAACTGATTAGGAGACGTCATCGATCACAACTTGACAAAGAAGCCTTGCTGGGAAAAACGGACCCGGAAAGCAGCACTGACTCAGAAGAAGACCTGTATCAAGAACCAGGTCCCAGCACAAGTACTGCGGGTAATGCCTCTCCGCCACAAAAAAGAGGACGCAAGCCTGTCATTTCACCCCAACTGGCCGCTATGCTTGATCGAAATGGTTTAAGTGACAGAGCTACTATGATGATCATCTTCGAGGCTTCCAGAGCCCTTGGACAAGACCCACAAGAGCTTGCTCTGAACAGGTCGACCATCCAACGTCAACAACATCGAGAAGCAGCCGCTGCCAGCATCAAAGAGGCGTTCAAACCAGACACACCCCTTACAGTCCACTGGGATAGCAAGCTCATGCCTGATCTCACAGGGAATATGAAGGTGGATAGGCTGGCTATTCTAGTCTCGACAATGGGAAAGAAGAAGCTGCTGGAGATTCCGAAGATACCCAATGTGACAGGCCAAGCTATGGCCCAAGCTGTGTACAACGCCATTCGCCAGTGGGGGCTAGAAAACTTTATCCGTGCCATGTGCTTTGACACAACTAACCCCAACACCGGTCGATCGTCAGGAGCCTGCGTAATCCTCGAGGTCCTACTGGGCCGGCGTCTTCTGCATTTTGCCTGTTGGCACTTAAACGGCCAACACACTTGGCCTATGTCTGGAGGGGTGCTAGAGTGTACAAATTTTGACGGCTTTGAGCCACCTCTAAATATTAACATCTTCTGTTCAAATTTCACATGGGATACGTTTTTATAAAAAGGAACCATTTGGCGGGGTCAGACGTAACATTGCTCTGTTCTGAAATTTCATCATATGGAGAAGAGCCACCCGAATATACAGGGTGGTGCAAAAGTTTGGACCCATAGGCGGTTTATATGGAAAAAAAGTGTGGCCTGCAGGAAGTTTATTATGAAATGAAATTTAATTAACCATACACCAGTGACTAAATTATGTTAAATTTAACGTTCTAGTTCAGAATTTACAATAAGTGTAATGGTATTTCGTATAATCGAGGCATAAGGAAATTTGCGACTGAACGTGAGGTGGCTCCTTCTTTTGCGTACAAAAGCACAAGCTCTATTCTTTCTGCTATTGTTAACTTGTCTGCCATAGGGTAACAATCTGAAAAATATTTAGTAAAATTATAAACAAAAATTAAATTATAAAAACTATTATAAAAATCGAAAGATATTTTTTATATAGTAAATTGCCTATGGGTCCAGACTTTTGCACCACCCTGTATATGAGGAGGTTTGTGCCAAAAAACAACTTTCTAATATTTCCAATTAATAGAAAACGACTAGTGAGTTTTACAGGGCATACTCTGGTATTTAACCTCGAAGCAAAGATTGTTGCCTAAAAAATATCGCTCAGTCTTTCATGGAGCAATCCCACTAATGTAATTGAATACGTATCTTCAATAATAATTCCAGCAAAGATCTTTCACTACACGGTCGCTTCCGATTATTTAATCAAATCTGAAAATTGCATACTCTGAAAATTCTGATCGCTTTGTGCAACAAACCGGGCGAACCACGCCTGTTTATTGCAACTTCTTTCAAAGCAGTCCTAAATCCACTATTCTTTCCTCTGAAGCAGGAGTCACACCAAACTTTTTCACGATTTCTAACACCTGCAGTATGCAGATATATGAATGTAGTACAGTATACATACGAATTTTATCAGCTTGGTTAATTACTCATTGCCTTTTTATCACATATTCCTATCGGCACTACCTAAAATTAGTTAGCTAGTTACCAGCTAGTGATTAAAAGAATATCATGGTTCAGCAAATATAACGCACAAATTTTGGTCGATGTTCTAGACCCAAGATAACCAATTCTATAACAGATTGCATCATATATATATATATATATATATACATATATATATATATATA